>DWPV01001267.1:0-21672 GCA_018251915.1 Urbanus proteus proteus | reverse complement strand
GCGGGAAGGCCTTCAGCCAGCGCTCCACGCTCGTCATACACGAGAGGTGCCCCACACCCACACGCACACACCGACACGCCACACGCAACACACGCACGTGTGCGCGCACTGCGGGAAGGCCTTCAGCCAGCGCTCCACGCTCGTCATACACGAGAGGTGCCCCACACCCACACGCACACACCGACACAACACGCACACACACTGATACACATGCACACACGCAACCACACGTACATACACATATGCACACATGCTCGCATCTACATAGACAAGCATGTAAATACGAACGCACACACGTATACATGTTTGTACACAAACCTTTTCTGGCACGCAAGCATATACGTAAGCATCAGCCACACAGACAGACAGACAGAAATTGTTTTACTTTGATGATGAGTATCTGTTGAAGCAGATTATTAGCATGATGTTGCATAATAAGCATTTATAAACCGTCGTAACTCCACGGAATTGCTCCAAAAATAAAATGTTTTTTTTTTTTAAATAAAAACCGGCGGTTTTTTAGTTTTTTATTGCAAATATTCTGATAGCAATAGCTAACCGCTTACCACGCATGACACTCATACATCATATACATGAGAAATATTATTTTCTACGTCGTCGCGCCACGTGGAGTGTAGAATTAACTAACACACTTGCGGTTTTGCGGTAAGTTAGATTGATCACTGACCTACTTATAAATAGACTTCAGATTTAGTGCTATTTTTATTATTTTTTAATATTGGCCTAGGAAAACGTGTTTTATTGCAGATATTGAATTGACGTTACAATACAAAAAATACGTTCATCGTTTGCGTTGCGATATTTCGTAGTGTTATTTATAAGTATTAAATTCTGGAAACTAAGTACACATGGTAAAGCAAAATAAACAGTACATTCTAATAAGAAAACATCTATTAATGTATAAATTTTTCATACATACATCCTTTAATTATGCCCCCTCCCCTTAATAAATAGGATGTCGTGAGATTTGTCTTAATTCCCTCTCGCCCCAAATTCTTTAATGAAATTATTCAGTTTGTATTTTGGGGTAAACATGTTAAAAATTATGTGTTACTCGTCAATACACCCCTGTCCCCCACGCGCAAGATACGATGAGAATTGTCTCCATCTCCCCACCCAAAAGGGGGGGGGGGGAGATAGAGACAAATCTCATATTTCATACGTAAGGCATAAGCCTTACGTAAATTCTTGTGTACGGTGGCCTCAATGGATGTTCCTTAACTAACCACGTGTTGCGTTATGGCCAGGTACCACAGCGGCGCGCGGCCCTACTCGTGCGGGCTGTGCGGACGGGGCTTCGTGGCCAAGGGGCTGCTGTCCATGCACCTCAAGACCACCTGCGTCGACGGCGGCAAGTCGTGACCGCGCCAGGTGACACTCTCACACACACACAGGGTTCGTCGACTGCGGCTAGTGTTTGTTTTCAGGAATACATTATTGTTTAGTCTACGTACTTTATGTCTAATTTGTAGATTGTAATTTTAGGACCTTTTGTGATTGGTTTCGAAGGCATCACCGCCACACCTATTTCAGCCTGATAACAGCGCTTTTAAGAACGTATTCTCGAAGTCAGCGTACAGCGTAGTTTGCGTAAACGTACGGCGCCGTAGCGGCGTACTCCCGTTCTCGAAGGCAGCGTGTAGAACGCTAGCATTGCAGCGTATTAGCGTTGTACCATGAGTGTAATTTGTTAACAAAATAAATCGTTAACGCGCTCCGTCAACATCGACGTGCTAGCCACTCACCAGTGGAGCGCATAGCTCGTACGTACGCTACGTGCACGCTCGCTGACTTCAGTACGCTCTTCTTACGCTGTATTCTGACTTCGAGAATAGCGCCTAAGAACTCATAAAATAGTTTTAAAAATTTACAAATGGTAACGTGAACCATGTCCAATATTTCTTTGGAGATGATAACAGTTGATAATAATAATGATACGGTATTGTCGTGATTTTTCAAGGTGATTAATTTATTTTTCTATAAACATTTAATTTCATTTCTTTCATTTAATTAATAATGTCATGTTTCTTGCAGCTTCCTCGCAATGAACTGAAGAATCTGTTCCTCACAACATCACAAACTAATTTTAGTTAATGGAGAACATTGAATAGTAACTATGCGTATACAAACACATTATGTATGCATGTCAAGAATCAGTTAAGAATTCAAGATGTTCATAATACACTATTACTTTCCTGTTAATTAAATAAAGTTGTCAGCTTTTTATTGTGATAAGTACTCAAATCATTTATTTTAAATATTTTTAATTTAACATAGTTTGTAACATAACAAAACTTTTGTTTAAACATTTTGTTCTGTGAAGAATTAGTTTTTATAAATAAATAGATTTTAAATAATTAATTCGCCACCACTTCTCTTTTTACGTGTTTCGCTTTTATTTCAATGAATTGTCCGTTTTTTAAAAAAATGATTTATTTATAAATTAATATTTTTCACATCTATTTTCTTATCAATTACTTCTTTTGGAAGATTTATGGACTTACATGTTTTTATACTTTCATTGGGTACATAGCTACATAGTCTCCAAGTACCTCATTCAGTTTACCCAGCCTCGGTGAATTACAAAATGGCCTCAGTGGACATGCTTCTTAAAGCATTCGTTTTAGCGATTTCATCGATGCCGCTTCATGTTTTGACAACTTGCTGCGTTCTATCACTTTTATCTGAAGTCTATCACAAATGTGTTCCCACTCCTAACATATGATTCTCTTGTATAAGTGTGTGGTAAGGTAACTTTTCTATCGAAACAGATATAGATAGCGCTGGTTATTCCCTGGTCGGACTATACTCATTCTAGCATCTGGATAAAGCATAGTATTTGGGAGTCATTAAATCGTCGATTGGTGATGCTAAAAGTAGCAGGTCTGCTGGGTCCCTAAATGCGCGTATTCTATTAGCAGATTCAATAAAACAACCATCCCCCCTTTCAATATTTTGACAGTGGCAATTTTAGGTGGCGAAAATGTAAATTTGTACAGTAACGTTAAGAATATTATAGTATGTGTTGTAAGAGTAAGAACAAGTGCCTCAAGTTGTGATAACAATATCTTTGTTCTATTTATTTACCGTGATGTGATTTGTGTAGTTCCACGTGAATGATATGGCATATTTAACTAAATATTTCGCAAATCTAGATTAAGGGAAATTGTGAGTTTGTCCAATTAATAAATAAGCGTGGTTCTATTTTTTGTTTTATTTACACTTCTGTGCTTATATGATTTTATACTGATGTTATTGCGAAGGGACTTCAAACAGAACGTTCATGAGAGATTCATCCAGAAACCAATGTAAAAAGACCAATAGGTACCTTCATTTTTCACATCATTATTTCTACGATAAACACTTGATCCATAAAGATTATGAAATATTCCAACAACATACACGAACACCCACCCTTGTTATTTTCACAGATTACATTCATTCCAGTTAACGGCTAATAAAAAACTGTTTTTGTTTCTTATCGATGTATGCGTTACGATATTTACAATAGCCGACCGCGGGTTATCGGTATCTGATAGAATGTAAAAAACAATGCCTTGAATAATGTTTTCATAACAAAATTTATTTAGTCTAGCCTCTTCAATATTAAATATTCTAGAGATTTTAGGCTGATCTGTCCAAGGCATTCGACCGCGTAATATATTAAACTCACGGGTAAATTTAGGATATTATGATACAAGGGGAGCATCACTTGAATTGCTTTAGTCTTATTTAAAAAAAAAACAGCACAAGTACCTACCTATAATTAAAATGTGTATAACTTTTAGGTTCATGTTATAAGGTGGGAGTCTCTCAAGGCTCTATTTTAGAGCCGTTCTTATTTTTAGTGTATTTAAGCGATCTGTCATATGAGATACAGGACTTATCGAAGTTTAAAACCACTTACATATCGTGAAGAATACGTGTTCGATTACAACTTCATACGCAATAAAAAATTTCAAAGCAGGCGGGTGTGTCGGCCGGCCCCCGCGTGCCTCCGGTCGCTCATAAACCCGCTTGATTTACGCCGTTCGCGGCGGATCGTTCATTAGCGAGATGGGTGTTATGTCACCAATGTTTGTGTGTTGGCGACCAGCTTGGGTGTCAAGGGCTATCGGCGAGGACAGTGCAGGGGCGCGCGCGCTCGGCGCTGGACCGCAGTGATCGCGAAGCCGCCTTCAGACACACACGCGTGTTAAACTTTGCTGTTTATTATCACCGGCCGGCCTTGGCGCTATTTCGACGCGGTATTTGACACGCAGCGGGACCCGCACGTGAGTTTACTCTTTCTCGATTTTATATTTCATCCTAGCTTGCGAAAGCCATTACAAAAAAAAATCTATGTGTATTGAAAATAGTGATAAGTGACGGCAAATAATATTAAGAATAATCAAAATTTGGAGTAAACAAAAAATATTTATTTATCTGGTGTTGCTTAAATTAATTTTAAATAGAAAAATCGTTCATAATAAATAATCAATATACTGTTGCATAAATAAATATTGTTGCGGAATTGTATTGACCAGTTTGGATGGGAAAAGAAAACAATAATAAAATTTGACTGTCATCATGATTATCTAAAAATATTAGATTGTGTTTTTGCACATTTAACGATTGAGGAACTGTTTGCAGAAATAGTCCATATGCACTTGTGTAAAATAGATAAAGTGGGAGATATAATCTTAACTAATCTATCAGCTGATAAATAGACCCGAATTATAAAACGGTTAGTACCACTACAGCGATTATCTCTGTATATAAAAAAATATGAAAATTAGCGAAGTCAGTCAAATGACGACATCGACAACGTTCTGACACGATTGCTTGAATAATATTTGTTGAAGCGAGATTTGTGTTTACAGCAAAACTTGCTTATAATCTGTTGAAATAACATCACTTAGCACATGCTTATGACCTCTAAGTAACATGAATATACCATTACTTAGCAACAATTACTAAACTTATCGTAAGTCGTATTAAAACTGCTGTGATAATGTATGCGCCTAATGAAAACAAAGTTGACCCCAGCATAGACCCTGGTGAGACCCCGCTTGTGAACTTCGTAGAACATGATAAAAAACTAAACAATGTTCCGTTTCCATTATCTCAACTTTTCTAGATCTTTGTAAGCGTTCCAGGAGCTAAATACCAATTAATTAAGTGCTTCAGTTAACGAACCGCGCGTGATCGGCGTTGTCAAATGCTTTACTGCAATTGCAAATGTAAACAACGATTAGAGCTGCTACGTTGTTCGGGTTAGAAGTTGCGTATAAAATGAATTTTCAATAGTAGTTTATAAATAAAGTCTCTAATATTAATTCGATAGACGTAAATACGTTTCGACCCTACCGTAATATGTTTCATCAATTACCGTCGTTTAACGAGAACGATGTTCGGCGGTCGTCACTGTAATAAACATTGTTAATTGATTTTAGTTTGTACTCAACTAGTATGTTAGACAATTTGTTCAAAAGTCAAAGCGTATTGTTTTGTTTAAAGATACGTTGTGACTTATTAAACTTTGATTATTTGTAAATATTCGCGTAGATGTCTGAAATAAGCTTTTTGTGTCTGTTTTGGATTTATATATTTTCAGTGAGAACAGCAAATTTCACATTTAATAATGAGCTAACTACAATGTTAGCATCATTATATTTAGATTTATGCGGAAACAGATGTGGAAGTCATAATCCCTGAACATACAGTTTTATTGCTAGATAACATTATTTAATTTACTTTCATCTAATATGTATAAAGTTCGACTTTTTATTGGGCTTGAAAAAATACCAAATACCATTTTTTTTAGATTTTCTCCGTACTCTGATGTTATATAAATCGGAATAGTTATTTTCTTCTGTGTAACTTATAGCACTATAGATGATTTATGTCTAAACGATATCTAAACAGTATTAAAAGCCACATATCAGATTCTATTTTCGATGACGGCGTTCTCACCTTACATCAAGGTGTTATATAGACACTAGACGGTCTATAGACTATTGTACTATAAATAAACCGCGGCGAGTCAATGAGAGTCTGGCGGCGCGTCCTGTAGAGTCAGCAGGAACGTGGAATGACTCTGGATTTTCTCGAATGAGGGTTTTATACTGTACCCCAATTACGAGTTTATTACGTTTGGTGAAACGTTCCTCATTTACGTTTGGGCCAATACGTCTACATGCAGCGCTCCTAGCGGACCGTTTAGGTACTAATATTTACTATGGGAAAACGGGCGTTAACGTAAACCGAGATCATATCATCAAACGGAACAAAATCATTTTAAACGTACTGATAGCTACTATCTGAAGAAATGCCAATAATTTTATTTCAGTAGGAAGTAGCAAACTACAATGCCGTTTGTCTGAGATGTTAAGTCCACCTGATAAAAGCAATGCCAGTTAAATAAAAGTTCTGTTTAATTAGGTTCAGTTACAGACATGTTGACGTGTTCCTAAGTCCTATCTAAGTGGTGTCGTAAATTTTTACCATTTGTTATTTTAGTTGCGTTATAAATAGTTATAGTTTCTTAGTATTCCCTCCTCAGGTTTTTGTATTTGGTTTTTAATCTGCCCCATCTGTTCAAATAACAAAGCGATTTCGATGGCTACAAAATTTTAACATATTACTACGAATAAATTGTGTTACATGAAATTCCATCAGTTAAAAGAATTAGCGTATGTAAATATCCAATATTTTTTCAAATTTTACCTTCATCTTCTTTATAAGATTTACATATTTGACTGCTAAGTTGTTCTATTTTATAAATGACAATCTTGTAGACCGTACAAATCTAAATCACATCAGCGTTGATCGGCGGCTGAAGGCCGGCGCGGGCACGGGACGGGGCAGGCGCGGGACGGGGCCGGCGCGGGACGGAGCCGCTAGGGGGAACATTCGGGAAGTACCTTCGCTTATGTGGGTACTAAGTACAATTTGAGCTATATTTGTTTAGGAAGATGCGGTTCTATATCTAACTTTAATCTAACTTTAATGACTCTAATCTTTCATTGTTCAACTTTATTGTATTTTTTTATGCTTAAATCTAAATGATGTGGAGCGGCTACTTGATGGAAAGCAGCCTATGGAGGCAACAGTGACGTTTGTAACATCAGAGCAATGCAATTCGCAATGCATCGCCGGCTTTAAGGGAAAGCACTTTCGCCCTTTTTTTTTAAGAGTCCAAAAGAATCAAACGACAAATGTTAATTGCAAAACAACATTAGAATTTGGTTTTTGATATCTATAATTAAGGATAGGATTAGACTTCTACCTAATCTTGGTCGTAGATACATAGCATCGTCAGGAGTCTCTAAATTGGAACTCTTCACTTAAGTGTCTCTCCTTTACTATTGTCTACTACGTGTTAAACCCATTACTTCCTTCACTAGTCCAGTAGAGGAAAATACATAGAAAATAATGAAAATTAGTTTTAGCCTTAAAAGAGTGTTTAAGCTTGTGCCCATTTGAAATATTTGAACTACACTAACCTAACCTAACCTAACCTAACCTACCCTTTCAAACAAAAAAGAATCATCCAAATCGGCTCAAAGATAACGGAGATATAGTGGAACATCCATAAAAAAAAAATACAGCCGAATTGAGAACCTCCTCCTTTTTTGAAGTCGGTTAAAAATTAGTTTTAGTCTTAAAAGAGTGTTTAAGCTTGTGCCCATTTGAAATATTTGAACTACACAGAATACTAGAAACATGAGAGTTAACCGTTACTTTACAGCCTTTTCCCCAAGGCAGACGTGCGTTTTAAAGGTGAAATGTAGAGATCCGAACTTTGCGTTTTACCTGGAGTAGTTTAAGGATTATAGTATTTACAGATACGTACCTAGGTAATCTGATAAGTAAAAGTTAAATGTTTAAAGTTAAAATATTTACAAATTGTAAGGGCACAAATAATTAAAGTATCTAGGGAAATACCCGAGCAGTTAATGAAATCTCGATCGTGAACTTTGTCTGAACTTAGGTATGTGTTATCTTGTTTTGTAAATTTCTGTATATGTGCATAGATAGGGATACATATCGCTTGTTTGTTAAAACTGGTCAATACCTGTAGTTTTTTTAAGATGTAACAATATCTTATGCAGAATCAATTCCAAAAATACCATGAACTTGAAATTTGTACGTAAATTGTACGTATTACGAAGTCCATATAGTATAAAAAATAAAAGTGTTGCAGATGTTCATACTAATTGTTGATCGAAGTTCATAGGCCATGCTTACTACTTTCCCTCTTGTAGTCTGCTGGTTATATTCGTTGGTTTAATTAAATTAAGATCATGTAGGGAGACCATTTACATTTCTAGTACATCCTCCATAAAGAGGGGGTAATGGGTGAGAGTTCAAGTTAACGCAAGGTAATGTAGATTGTTATGACGAGTGAAATTTCATATAAACGGTATCTATTTACATTATGAAAATATTTCCCTAAGTTACCACGAATATTGATGATAAAAACCGATATGTTATTGTTACCTAAACAAGATATCCCAGTTTAATTATTTTGACCCCAGAATTTACGATATCGAACAAAAGTAATCTGAAATATTTCATTCAATAAATGAATAAGAATGATGATATCAAAGGTCGTATTGCGTGATATCTTTTTTTAATTCAGTGAACACCAACATAATAATAAATGTAATTTATACAATTTAATAAAAAATTATAGTATTTTAGTTTTGGGATTACGAAGAAATAAATCCAAGATTCCTGAATCCATTAGAACAAATTTTATCGACATGAATATGAGAGCGTAACTTTTTGTCGATCCATACTCTTCAATATTTGATATGATCAATTTTATTTAAATTAAAGTTGTTCAGGTTATAACTACCTAATAATAAGTGACTCTCCTTCTGACGCAGTTGAATTAAAATATAATGAAGTGACTGATTTTATTTAACGCTATACATTATTTATTACTAAACTATACATATGAGTAGGTACTAAAATATTATAATTCAAAGGTATTTTAAAGCCAAAAAATCGGCTGTTTAATACTTGAATTTCCTCCCTACTGAAAGTTGCGGCGCAAATTCATCTGCGGCTACGCTTGCTAAATTATTATTACGAACATTCATCCTCTATTTAATTTAATAAGTTGTTATTGCGGTATAACAAACAGACAATTCAATTTAATTTATTTGTAGAGATAATTCTGTTCAAAATCTTCGTATCGGTTCTATAGGCACGCACAAGGAAGCTTAATACTCGTATGTATTATACTTGAAATCGATACTGTAAACAATATGGTATGGTTTATGTAGATCTCAAAGAAAGCCACATCACACCCTGTATCTGTATAGTGGCAATGTTTGTTAACGTTGCGTAAGTGTGCGTGACTGTGTTAATATAGTATGGGGCTCGTGACACAGGTAGTTACTGTTTACATACGCTAGGGTTACTGATATGTATATCATTAATGTATGTATATCATTGAATGACGACCCGGATGGAGCAATGGTTAACACGCCTGACCGCTAATCCGAGGGTCCTGGGTTCGATTCCCAGCGAGGCGGAAATTTGTTTAAATTTCCGTTCTTGGTCTGGGTGTGTGTCCTTGTCTTGTGTGTTGTCCATGGCACCCACGACACAGGAGAAAATCCTACTGTGGGGCTATGAGTGTGAAGCGTTATTTATTTATTTATTTATTTATTAAGGTTCGGTGACATATCATCAGATATTCATGAATTTAGATCGATATTATTTTTAAACGTCTTTACAAAAAAGAGCAAATAGCTATATAACCTGGTGAACTAACAAAGTGGGTACTTACAGGACAAAGCGTATCATCTATACAAATAAATAAAATTAGAAGAATTAGAAGATTAGCTCAGACAAACAGAAATTCAGACAGACAGACATTTTTTTAAATTGCATTTTCGTTATAGGTATCGTGTATACTTTCATATGCAATAAGTAAAAAATGTTATTATGATATCACAAACAGGCACATCAATTTTATTTATTTGTATTTTTGTATAGATTTTATTTCCGACTTAGTCCGGTTACCCCCAAAGCTACAGCAGCCCTGCGTGCGGGGGTCACGCCGGGAGTTCATTACCTGCCGCACGTGGACCACACGTCATATCTTAGCATTTCATATCTAATCTGCTTAACGTCTGAGCAGGCTGAGGGACCGAGTGCTTATTAATAACCTGTGCTATGTATCTATGCGGTAATTAGGCAATGCGGTAACATAAGACAAGTTTATGTAATAGTGGTTTTTACCCGCGGCTTCGTTTGGGCTAATATGTACTTTAACAGAATATAGTAGTTAGGATTATATGCTCCAGGTACGGTGCAAATGCAATTAATTTATATCGATAGGCCGTAGGTATAAAAGTAGGTACATTGTAGGTATAAAGTTATTTTTATACCTTCATAACTAGTATCTTTTTTCGGAATAAAAACTATCTTTAAGCTATTTTATGCCTGTTTTGATCTTCTAGAAATGTGTGTGCAATTTCATAATGATCGGTTGAGTAGTCAAGGTGTGAAGGCGTTACAAACAAACAAATGGACATTCGCATTTATATTAATGAGGATGTACATACTTAGTACTACCGTGTAATATGGTGTCCATGATGGTTATCATGCATATTCTGCGGAGAAACTTCCCCGTTTGATTCTCTTAAGAAAATAAAATAAAAAGAATCGATTTTTTTTAATTCTAACTGTATATAACCCCTTAAACAAGTATCGTTCAGGCAGGTACGCCTTAGATCTTCAGCTATCTCTTAGTGAAGGCCCCATTATAATCGGTCCAGCCGTTTTGAAGACTTTTTTTTTTATCGCGGAGAAATTCTCATGGATCCGCTTACGCCCGGGGGAGCGTCAGAGGTATGTCGGACTCTTACCGACTAAAACTCCGCGGCGTTCCTCTGGACGTTCGGTGCCGGGTCGCGAGAGAGCGTTAACATTACATTCGCGGCCCGGCGATTTGAAGACTACCTCAGTAGACAAACAGACAGACATTTTTTTTTAATTGCACTTTTGTTTTTGATATCGTGTACACTTTCATAAGCATTGAGTAAAAAATGTTATTTTGAAATCACAAACAGACACTTCAATTTTATTTATTTGTATAGATTTAGTTATAAGTACAACGAACTTATATCGAGTCATATGGGCAATCAATCTAATCTAGATGTTAAATTTACATTCATATCTATATGAATGATATAACAATTGCCTCAAATAGGTCCAGCATGAATCAGAGGCATGGACAGTTAATGGATTTGACCGGGAATTGAATAGTCGCTTTCTCATTCAATCTTGTGAGTCGTGGAGGGGGCGGCGGGGGGCGGGGAGGCGGGGGCAGGATGGTCCACTTGCCACTTGCTCGCATCCTGGATTCTGGAGGCACACAAAAGCTTCGACACTCTTTGTAAGACGCTCATGATTTGTATACGCTCAGCGCCTCATGCGCTCAGGCCGTCCGATATGGTCACAGATGATTATCAATTTTTGGGTGTTTTTGAGGGCACACATTTTTGTCTTTACTTAGTCTTTAGGGATAGCTACGCTAGCTAGCTATAGTTGAACAGTGGCTCAAGCTCAAGTCCGAGTTTCATCATAGTTTTCTATGGGCGGCAGTGCTCATCCATCATCAGATGGACTGCATCCTCGTTTGGACTTCTAACATAATAATATAAAGAAAAAAACATGATATTAAATGTTCACAGGTGATTACCATTTTAAAATGAGTCCTGATATACTCATATATTACACATGCATTGCTACTCCTGGGGGATAAAATTAAATATATGCTTTGAAGAAGGTTTTGAAAAAGTAAGTCCGAAGAATCAGTCTCACAATTCCGTTCACAACTAAATGTTAAATAACTCTGCCACCTTTAAATCCGTAGCATTGTTAAATACAGCGGTTATAAATAACATCACAAAGAAAGTATGAACCAAAAATACATAAATTATTTTCACCAGTGACACAGTTTCGCGGCGCCTGGTCTTTCACGCGCGTCCAATATATGTGTGTCACAAAATGATGTACCTATCATTGAACAAAGTCATTTTTATTACATGCTTTTAATACTTAATTTAAATATTAAAAACGTGACGCCCAGATTTCGAAGTTGTGTATTACAAATTGATAACATGGTCAACGATGAAGAAAAAAATCCTCTGATTTTCCATAGTAAAATATGACCTAAACGGTTCGCTAGGAGTGCTGCATGTAGATGAATGGGGCCAAACGTAAACGAGGAACGTTTCACTAAATATAATAAACTTATAAAAGGTACAGACGCTCAGCATGACAATTTTTTTTTGTTGTTGAAGATTGGATGGATAGTTGTTGTTGATGGATGGTGAATGACGTTGACAGAAGCAGTTTTGTATAAAAGATAATAATGAACAATCATTATAATACGACATCGACGTCAAAGCCATCCACTTCACCGACAGTGACGTGCGGTTAGTTATTTACAAACGAATTTCTGTAGTTATGGCGCCCAAATCAATTGGCGGGAGCCTTGACCCGACCACAAATATCTCGTTACAGGCGGTTTTAGATCACTCATATAAGATACAACATGGAAACATCAATTCGTGAAACCGGAATGAATAAAAACTATAGTAGAATAAAATTATGCTAATTATATTCTCGTACCAAGGATGCGTCAATATTTTAGGTGTACGAGCTATTTTATGTCTAAAATACAAGTGATGTTAAAGGAGTAACGTAATAAATTACATAATTACCAGATATTCAATCGTTTAACTACCAAATAATGCTAAAATAAAGAGTCCTTAACTGCCTCTAGGAATCCTCCCATAATTAAACAAAAACATGTTTAGAATTCACAGTCATACCAATGATATTAGGTTAAGTATAATATTAATTTAGTAATTGAAATTTTGAATCCAAAGCGTAGTGAAGCGCTGCGCCCTGGCACTAGCGCGTGTGATAAGTTTGCTCTAATCTCTGCCATTTGATGTTCGGTTAGCAACCGCGGTTTCGTCAACTCATGTTTAATTAAATACTTTAAAATATTCGGCAACCATACGTTACTCATGCTGCTTTAAATATTAAGTTTTTCTTAACTTCACTTTTTCATGTAAATTTACAAATTTTGTAAAGAAGTTTTCAGCTATTTCCCGTGGATCTATTGAGTCCAACGACTACACGTTTGGTTTGTTTGACAATGCATAATTAAATAAGCTTAGAGACTTTTTTTCTATATCCAATATGGCCGAAGCCCCTATATAGACGTTTTTGTTCATCATCGTTGGCAAAGTTTATCATCATTCGATTTGTTGTTGTCGATACGGACAAAATATTCCAAAAAATCCGCCAAATATATAGATGTGATATCTGGCTATATCCGGTATAATTTGGACGTGGTGTGTCCAAGTTACGTTCGTTGACGTTAAGGTCGCGATACGCTATCTGGGGGCGCGCCGGCCGACTGGGCCAAGTTCGTCCAACATATACCTATCATTGGATTTGTTTATGGGCAATGGATACACGTTTTCAAAAGTACCTATCACCTCCGCCTTGAATTTCTTTACAGGATTTGCATTTACGCAGCAAAGCAGCATAACTATGTTGATATTTCTTGGACAAAGTTCACTTATTTCATATGACGTTTTTCTATATTAATTTAAGGAAATATTAACAAGGAAAATAAAGAACAAGATTTATTTACTGAAACACTTTGGAATGTTTGACAGGCGTAATCACATTATAACTAATAGATGATATCTTATCCAAAACTATATAATATAACTATGAATTTGTGATTCAAATGCTTATTATATTTTAAGCTACGTGGCTTAATGTTCACACTTCACACCTACTTATATCTAAGCTTAATTTTATCTTCGCTAAAGTCTGTAACTATGATAGAATATTCTGGTAGAGGTAAATCCAATGCAGTTCTAATTCTAGACAATTAAATTAAGACAAGTCAGTAAACGCTACAATGAAAATTATCGAAGCGAGACAATCTTTACAACTCATTGATAAACGTTATCGACGCGGCTGGATACTGCCAAATATTTCAGATTATCGTTGGATTATTGTCATATGTGATAAGATTACCCTATTTTATTTCAATTGGAAATTATTAAGCAATGGAAAAAGTATCAATTAGCTACCGTTTCTGTTTTTATGAATTAGGGCATTGTACCTAATTCAAGTCAAAATTCTAGGAACAAGCGTCATCGTGGAACGAATTCCACGCTGTGTCTAAACACATTTGGACCACAGTCCACCACGGTGCCCGTGGCGGTCCAAGTGCTGTTGGTATGGTACAAATATGGTATTTTTAAGAGTTTTATTGCTACCTAAATTTAGAATTATACACTTTTTTATGATTACGGATATCCGGACCATCACTAAAGATCATTCGACCATATGCCAATTTGGATTAAGGAAGGCATTTGATGCTTAATATACCTACGTATTTTAATTTGACATAGCTTTCACCCATCCTATGGGCTACTCAGTTCGACATTCGTTAAGTTTGTAGATCAATTAATTGTTTACATTAAGTTGAAATATTTTATTACATAACTGTTCGCGCGTGTAGATTGAAGATTCTCTTAATAATGACAATATATCCTTAGAACGCAATTACATATGGCTTTGACATAGGTACCTTATCTTTATATTATAATATATAGCCTATTGTTTTACTAATGCTCTGTTGAGTTAATTCGTATAAGTGACTATTATAGAGTCGACGTAACAAACATTAGCTATTCAATAAATGTAGATTTAGAAGGCAATAAGCATAAACATAATGAGCTACGTACGTGATATGTTTTTTGACTATTAGTATAAACGCGACGAAAATGTATAACCATGTAAACCCTTAGAAGAATACTTTTCTTTTTATTATAATAAAGCGGTTTGTATCTCTGTAATAAAGTAGCAAACGAGCTTGCAGTCCACCTGGTAAGTGGTAAGTGCCAGTAACCGACTATGGACATCTGCGATCAACACCTGATAAGAGTCCTGAAGCCAGCTACAAATGTGTTGCTACACCTGAAACCTAAGTTGGAACGCTTCGGGTAATTATCACCCTTACCATTCTCTTCATCTAGAATAGCAGCACTTAATTCTCATATTTACGGAAGAAAAGGTGAGACGATGCTATTTTTGTAGTCGAGTATGTCGAGTCATATAATCCTCTCTGATCCCTCAAAATCATCTTTTCTTTCAGTTTGAAAAAAATGGCATTTTGATCAGTAAATGATGTGATACGAAGATGTTGGCGCCAACGTTGGCGACTCTGCGGTGTGTGTACCAACGTCGGGCCGCGGCGGTGGCGGTGGGCGCGCCGCGCGTCACGGCCGCGCCGCTGCAAACACGCATTATTTATGATTCTGTATTATTTACAATACAGATACATACGTATGCAATTTAGTTACAGTAATTACGTAATAATACGCAATGTTGCTTCCTTTTTCTGACGATTTGATTATTGTGATCTTTTTAAGATTGATGCGGGTATGCACTCTACCTGATGGCTAGTAGTCATAGCTGGCCATTGATGCCTGTAACCTACTTTATATAGGACAGGACGTCTATAACTGATGCACGGTCTTGTAAAGGCTAAGGCTTTATGCAACTCAGTAGATTTCCGCAACTTTTATCCGAAATTAAAAACAAAGTTTACCTAACCGCGACTGAACTCGGGACCATCTAAAATATACAAACAAAGTAGTAAATAAAATTTATTGATATTAAATTTACTAATATTTTCTCACGCGTGTGTTTACGTTTGTTACGTCTATTAGTATGCGTACGGCGTGTTGCGCGTCCTTGATATAAATATAATACGTTGGGTATATTTTCATACGTAAAGCTCTGTGGGTGGCGAGATTTTAAAACTATAATATATTTGTAGGAATAGGTATCTATTTCTTCAAGATACTATATATGTAATTGACCAGATTCGATCCCCGGCCGAACATAGGTATCTGAATGATGAATTTAGATTTCTGGTTCGGGTGTATTCTACTGTGTATCCATTACAACCACGACACAGGAAAAAATCCTAGGGGGAGGTTCTGAGTGTGGAAAGTGTGTATTTTGTATTCTACTAACTTTTCGCAGCTTCGCACGCGTTAAATTACATATAAACCTTCTTGAATCACTCCATCCATTAAAAAATCCACAACGAAATCCGTTGCCTACTTTTAAAGATCCGAGCATACATAGGGACTTTGTATAAGTAAATGTAAAGAAAGAAGATAAAGGCAGATAAACAAGATATTATTTTACATTTATTGTAAAACACGTTTTTACGTGTACTACGTAATAAATTTTACTACTTTGACATAATTCATAGTTTTCATGTATTCAATCTTTCAACTAAGCCAACTAACAACTAACTAACAATAGGAGAAAGAAATAATTATGATTCGTTTTCTCAAGCGCGCCTAAAGAATTGTATCTTCAGAAAGTTTCCATGAGACATGTATCATATTTTTGTACATAGTTCATCGTACGATTTAACCAGTTATAACCAGATATATTAATTAAGGTGCATTCGAATTACTGATATCATATCATATTTCACGATCAGGTCATCATATCTTTTTATTTTAATCTATGTATTATACTGGTAGCTGCTGAATTTACTAAGTAAAAAATATAGGACTAGTGACTACTTGACTGACAAAACTGTACGGGGATCTACCTGAATCCATTGCTTGGCATACCGGTATGGTGACCGCTCTCTCACGCGGGTCAAAAGTGTAAGGGTAAATTGTAAACATGTAAATCTATACAAATAAATAAAATTCAAGTGTCTGTTTGTGATTTCAAAATAACAACTTTTTATTCATTGCACATACACGATACCTATAACAAAAATGCAATTTAAAAAAAAAATGTCTGTCTCTTTGGCTGAAGATATCTTCTAAACGGCTTGACCGATTTTGACGGGACTTTCACTGGAAGATAGCTGAAGGTCTAAGGCGTAACATACTTGATTTTTTGAAAAAAAAAGTAGCGCACGTTCTACGCGCATGCGGGAGTGCAGCATTTTAGTTATGTTTAAATATGTATTCTTTTTTACTTTTAAAACGCGGGTGAAACTGCGAGGTTCGGCTTGTTGGAAATATGTAAAAAAAGTTTATGAAGGTTCTTGTTCTCCATTATCACCACCATTATATCCACCTAGCGAAGTGATTGGAGATTATAGGTACCGATACAAAAAATATTCTAATAAAAAGGACAGACTTCAATAAAATATTTAACTGCAACAAATCGTGTACAATTATTACTACATATTAGCCTTGGATTGAATAAAACCCATGGATTGCGTCAACGGCACCGAGACAATCTCAATTAAGCGGTATTCCACGAAGCCTTACCACGTGATGGCACATTTAACGACCAAACTAAATGAACGGTCTACATGGCTTTGATAAACGTATTTCATATGTCATTATTGCACTCTTCTAATGATTCTATGGTTTTATCATAGTAAATTAGAAAACGGTATCAGTTCTCGAATTCTTTTCTAAAATTAAACATGACAAATATTTGGTAATTAAACTCTACCTGTATAAACCACTTTAAAGAATCAGATTCTCAATTCGAGTGTATTATTTTTGGGAATTGTGCATCGAAGTGATAGATATGAAACCCTTATTAATCCTCATCTTTTCGGTCTGTAAAATAATTGAGATGGCAACATAAACCTGAGTGATTTAAATTATTAGAAACTTTAATTGTGTGAATACTTCAAAGTATCTTTGGAAATATTTACAGTAACGCAAATAACTGAATCAATAAGTTAATGTTAAGGGTTTATACATGTGCAAATCGTGGCTGTGTTAAGTGTTAACAACAAAGTAGCGATCTACCCATAGACTTAGAATTTGAAGACCAACAATGTGTGTGAAAGAGATATCTAAAATCTTATTTTCTACAAATGAGAAAGAAGTGGTAAAAAACTTCAAGTATGGCAATATATTTTCGACTCAGGGCTTTTAGAGTCCTCCAGCTACGCACCGGTCTCATATTTCAGAAAAATACTAAGCTTATTAACCTATTGTTAATTTGTTTTCAAACTGGTGTCTTAGTGCGTAGCTGATTGTTTTGTGACAAGATCCAGTAACCAGCAAAATCATACCTTCCGCGATTAAACACAATTTTTCATTATAACGTTTAGATCAATTTTTGATCAAAATATCGCGTTTATTGGCTCTTAAATCAGGTTTTATAATTGCATATTCATTTCTTGCAATTTTTTATCAATTCTTATACAAATATGCATATTGGTTTTGAACATGTTTATAATAATCAGCCATTGTATATCTTTGTCATCATATATCTATGGATCTACCAATAGTCCGGTTTGACACCGAATATTTAGCGTTTTAATCGATAAACGAAACTTGCGTAATCTAGAACATTCTCATATCATATTCCACTTTACGATGTTATTCGAAATCAACAGAGAAACCTGCTAAGTTTAATAGATCTAGGAATGGTATTCTATTCGGAGAAGTAAGAGGCGGGAGTGGCTCAGATTAGTTTGATTTGCTCTTAAAATTAGATTTCAGTAATTAATCTGGTCCTTATTTCCTGGAAACCCAGAATGATAATATGTAGTACCTGGTTATGCAAACACAGAAAGACCGACGAAAGAAATAATTTTCTCAATAACTTAATAATTTAAAACGTTGAGGAACAGCGTCAACGATTTCAATTATCTGGGTGCAATGTTGAATGGAGTCTGGCCTTGAAGCACCACTCCAGAATCCTGTCGCAGCAGCTTCCGCTCGTTACGTCTCCGAACCCAGTCTCAATCAACGAGATATATCGCTGACAGCAGGAAACACTTGGGGCTTGGGAAGCACCGCTGAGATTCTAACACTTATCATAGTTGACAGAACTATGCAACTTCTTCCGGTGACACTTCTGGAGTTACGCGTATAAGCTGATTTATAGCATCTACTTTCAATGATCATAGTATTCACATTGATTCGTTTTTTACATTATAATCAGAAACTTAATATGTTCATGCTTCTACAAGATACGATATTTATTACATACGATATTTATTGATCACATCAAGAAAAAACGTGAGTTATGGAAATATAAATTTTCTATGACTCTTCAATTTCAACTTCGTTGTTTAGTTAGAGGATGTTTATGATATTATCCAGGAAATAGTTTTTAATTGGAAATCAAATTAATACAAGGGTATCTCCAATCTCATAAATATGGATTTGGATGTGGTTGAGCTCTTAATAATTCCACTTTCCTGTTTTTTGTTCACAGATAAACAAACACAGAACACACAATGTCGACAGCAGTGGAGACCGGACTGACGGGGGTGGAGAGGCGGGTGAATGGCCACGCGTACATCAATGGCTCCACCAACGGGACTACAAATGGCTCCAGTGAATCTCCAGCACCCGATGCCTGGGAGGAGAACTTTCTCCCACCAACATTGGAGCTAGAAGACAGAGCCAGAGCTATCAAGGTGAGGTATCCAGATTATAGTATTGACATTGTAAACTCTTAGGAAGGAAAAGGGAAGAAACGTAGGAAATAAGAAAGAAAATATTAGGAATCTAAATCCTAGACTGGGTCTACCAAAATAATTATCTTACAATAAAGTTTGTAGAATAAAGTATCAAGATAGAAGAAGAGCGTATCAAGATATTTTTTTGAGAATTTTAGATTTTTTTATTAATCGAATTCAAAAGGAGGAGGTGTTCAATTAGGCAGTATTTTTTGTATCTGTAGATTTTAATAGTAGCTCTAGCGACCGTAATGATGCTGTTAAACCACGGCTTGTTTAACGACCTTCTAAATATGAACTTACCGGAATAATTCCGGTTCTACTTAACTCCATAGTGACTGCTTGCTTTGTGCAGGTTTTTTTCTTCATACTTATTATATCATGGTTTTCCGATTACCTTAGAGATAACGGAAGTGCATTTTTATACGTACCTCGTTTATGGATGTGCGGATGACGCAAGCGACTGCATCAAATATTAAACAATTTATTGTGTTATTTAATTTATACTACAATATTTAACTACGATAAAAATCTTAGTTAATAGTAATTAAAAGTATTAGAACATCGAAGTTGTTGCCAAAATTCATGGAGGAAATATTGGCCAAAATAAATCTGATAAGAAGCTAAAGCATTACGATCCAATGCCATATCCAGTCTGAGACAGTGACGCGTGGTCTAATAAAGCTGCTATCGTTGCTTCTGGAAGTTTCCACAGAAAGAGATAATGGTGGATTGCTATCAGTTTCGCAAGCTTGCCGGCCAAGGTTCATGTGCAATGTCACCCGTTTAGTCTCGTGTCAGAAGATATCGAGATTTGCGCATCTTCCACGCACGCTGATATGTCTGTGGCTATAATATTATCAAACGGTTTATCTTCTTCATTAGCTGCTAATTTGTCCACGTTTTCTATTGGTATGTAAATATTTACATACGATGCGAGAAGACTCAATAGTTTTTTCAATATACTTAAAAGCATTATTTTAAAAAGCAGTTATAGCGCAGAAAATTTTCGAGAAGGCGTACATACATACATATATTTGGACTACTTGTTGCTCTGTTAAATAGAAATTTATATTAAAAGAACTGCCCGTTGCATTAACATTATAAGAACCTATGATTTCCAAAAAGTATTCTCAATAAAGTGCTACTTATCTTCATTTCTTTTTGACTAAGAAATAAGACTAATCATTTCATGATTATAATATATTATTGAATTAACAACTTATATAATTTAAAATTGTATTTTTTCCGTTCTGGATCTATTTTGGACTTCTTTCTAAACTGACTCTAACTAAAATGTGATTTCAGTACTTGTATGATTGCGTCAACGTTATGTTGTATAATATACATTAGTCACGTTTATTTACTTATACCTAATTTGTGGATTTTATTATTAAACATATGATAGGAACTGAATCTATCATAATTATGTATGATAATCCCAGTTCAGGTTCATAGCAAAGCCAACGTGCCATCGGTAATTACGTCTCCCGCCGCACCGTCTCTCGTAAACATAATTATCTTATCATATAAATTATGCACTATATTTGTTATATATAGCCACATTTGAAATCTTGGTCTTGATCTAAAATAAATTTTATTGAATTTATGTATTTTCGTTACATACATGAAACTGATATACTGAGAAATGAAAAAAGATTTAAAGTACGTAAAGAAGATTTATACGGCTCATTGAAGAAGTTTATTTAAATTTTAAAACAACGTTGACATTATAATTTTTTAGATTTAGAATTCACGATAATAATGCTGCTGCAAGTAGGGTTTCTAGATGCATAAGGGATGATGAAATGCAAATTTTCTTGCGAAGCTTATTTTCCATAACGAAACATCTTCTGAAACGGTGGTAGTGTATATCTATTGACATTCAAAAATAATTTGATAAGAATCAATTTTGAATAAATAATTTTAAATTCAAAGGAGATCATTCAAGTCTCAAACATTTTGTATCCAAAAATGAAAGTGCCGGCCAGAGGAAAAAAATAGTGGATTCTTCTTGGAAACAATGTCCTGAAGATATTTTACTACTTATGACGAGGAACGTCTACGATCAACTCCCAGGCTGCTATTTGAGTTTGAAAATACAAAAAATAATCATTTTCCCA
>DWPV01001266.1:0-21684 GCA_018251915.1 Urbanus proteus proteus | reverse complement strand
AACAGTCCTAGCTCGACCATCGAGCCGTATGGAGCTCCGCCTTGTAACTAAAGTTAAGTAAATACAATTTATTATATATTATTATTATTATATAATCTATTTTTATATTTTTATTATTAATCTGTTTTTATTATGTATTTGGTGTAAATATATAAATAAATAAATTATTACATTATGTAGAATTAGATGCGCTACGCAAGCGCTACGTTCTACACTGAATGAGAATACGACCTATGGGTGCCATTCCATCAGAGAGAAAGTTGGCCAAGCGGTTTTCTACGTCAAAGTCTGTGAAGGTAACGAGAAAGACGTCCTATGAAAATATTCTATATTCACAGGTAGCGATAATCGCGAGAGATGCGTGTCTATAATAAAACTTATATATAGGTACATACCACGCCGGTTTCAGTTTCAATTTGAAGTCCAGTTTTAACGATATTGGTGAAGAAATTGATCTTGATATCATCAACTACGGGAGTAGTAGGCTTCCGTATTACCAGTACTACATCAATTCGTCTCACACCATCCCTAAACATTCCCGTGAAAATATCTTTTGGCTTTTGTATCTAAAACGGATGCATTTAAGATAAATAGTTTATTAAAAATTGCAAGCGCTATGTCACTGACGAAGCGAACGGATGTAGTGGAAGTCTACGACGCGCGACGTAGCTTTCTACGACATACTGTGAACTTCCTACTACGTCGTCGTGGGCCGGTTTACGCCCTAATTCATCGATCGATATCATTGTTATTTACTTACGTTATGTAAGGCGTCACTTGCCTGTGTGCCCTTATTTACGTACATGGAAAACACTGGCGTTGTACGTACACGGTGTATATTGTTACTGGGCTGATCTTGTACAGGCTGTAATTATTATCAAAGATAGGTACTACTGTCAAATATCGCTCAAGTTAAAAATGTGATTGTATTTTTATTTACTTTTCTACAATATTACCTACCCATTGAGAACTATAAATAATATAGGTACTTACGTCTTATAGGTACTTATGTCATACCTCATATTTTCTACTTATATAGTTATCGCCTGATGCATCTTTCAAAAGTGAAAAAATTGAAAATTCAGTCATCATATTATAGTAAAATGTAAAATACTACTCGAAATAATTATACACCTCCGACTGATTTTATTTTAAAATATTTGAACACTATTCTTTGCCAAGTACAATAAAATATGCAAAACCATGCAAAACTGACATTTTACCTCCCTAAAGAAGTGTGACATTAAATCAATAAACAAACTTATTTCACAGCCATAAGAAGGTTTTATTCACCTTGATGTGTATACGTATATTTTTCTTATCTTCTTCGACGTTTAATTCTGTCTTCTACGATAACAGTGTTCATTATGTCTCTGGGATAACTCGGGATCGCGCAGTGGAATATGACCATTAGCAATAATGCTATATGCTGAAATAACGGTGTAGCAGCTGTAGCCCGTCTCATTGGCTCAATTGAAAGTTACTACGTTACATGTTACCTACTATATGGGGGAAATAATCCCCGTGTTACTACGAGTTTCGATCTCATTAAAAAAAAACAATATTTGGCAATATTACAATCAGAAACAGAAATAAGTACTTATATTATCGTACTCTTACTACTATTATGTATAAGTTGGATAAATGGATGGACGTTTGTTAGTTACTCTTTCACGCTAGAATGGTTAAACGGATCTTATTGGAATTTAGCACAGAGACAGAGTATCGTCTGAAATAAGGCATAGGCTACTTTTATCTTGAATGAAAGTACCTACGGTTCCCATACATAAGTATTTATTTTTCAAAAACAACGAATTTGATGCTCATCTTCGATCAGATAATAATTTTAAAAAAGCTATGCCTACTGTAAATAAAACATGCGACGTAAGTTTACCTCCACTTCCAACATTAATTTGTATTTGTCGTACTTGGTTTGCCATAACCTTTCTACTGGGTAATATTCACCATCAAGTTTTTTCGATCTATACCTTAGTCCTGTGCCGAAAAACAAATATAAAATCCATTATAGGGATACCACGACTTAAAAATACAATATGTACCAACATATTGTACTTATACATATTACGACTTGCAGGAAATTGTAAAACTGTATGTTTTTACAACTTCAAATATAAAAAATGTGAAATTTAAAAAATATATCTATTTGTATACAATTTTAAATTATACATTTGTTAAAACTATAATTATATGATTTGCTCTTGATGTACCTAATTTCTTATTATGCAAGAGATATTTACGAATATTCCTTAATTTTAAATCCCACAACCTACTCGCATATTCAGGAGATTTTAGTGTACCTAAGTACCAAATTTTAATACTATTTTAATAAAAAAGTACCTGGGAATAAACATTCTTTAGGAACAAAGCCTTTATAATTTTCCAAGGCTTCTGCTGGAGATCCAGAGCCAGTTACTTTTTTATAATCCTAAAACAAATTACCGTCATTTACGCTCATAAAATTAGTGAAGATTTGAATGCTACACACGTTGTCTTTTTATGAAAATTGTTAATTCACAAGTTTGTTTGATTTTTTTTTATTTATTGGCCCTTTAAAAATATAAGTTACAAAGTTTATTTACCCAACATTAGGTATATTTCTCTCTAAGATTGATATTTTTCTCTATGTTGGGTCGATTAGGAACACGATTTCGGATGGTAGGTACCTACTACAAAGCTTATGTAATGTCGCTGATGATCTTGCTTCACAGAATATATACCGAAGTAAAATCAAATACTGATCTGACCTGCGGCTGACAGGATGAATTACTGATGTACATTATCAGCATCTACCATTATTGAGAATGTACCTACCAATGCTTGCTTATGCTTATATGTCGCGTCGTTTACATTAATTTAATATATGACGACTCAGAAATTTGTCTTAAAATAATATACCTCTGACTATTCTGTGTCAATTTGAGATACCTATATGAATTGTCTCACCTCAGTTACAAATTTTCCCATGCTAAACATAAAATAACTTGTCACATTATTGGTTTGAGTATATGGAAGCATTGTCGTCATCCAAGTCATAGCCATTGTCTAGAATACAAACATTTTCTAAGTCATTAAAACGATTGTATTGAATTAATAATGGATTTACGAAAATGGATTTAAGAAATACATTGATTGCAATCCTTTTCATTCTCTCTACGCTATTGTGGGAGATCTGGAGTATAATCCACCATAACTACAAAAATGTTTGCAAAAATTTAATAGTAAAAAATCAATTAATTACTTATATAACTGAAGGGAAACATATAGATAATTAAGAATTAAGAGAATTACATTAAAGCAAGGCACAGCAAAGACGATTGCAAGTAAAATTTTGTACCAAACCCGTTGACTTGATGGTTGTCGTAGAAGAGGTCGACGGCTACCGACTAAAAACAGCCGAGCCTCATATCTAAAAAAAAAGATAATGAAGAAGTAAACGAAATGGAGCTCTTATAAATTTTATATGCTCAATAAAGACCAAAGCATTTTAGCCTAGCAAAAAGCGTATCTTTGTGTGATAACATTTAGTGTTAGAAAACGGCAGCAAGCAGAATAATGTGAGAGCAATTAAGTGAAGCATCGATAAAATAAAGATGAATGATATTTTTATTTTATTAGTACTTAGCTAAATCATATTATCTAGAAATCATTACCGACATTACCGATGTTGCAACGTTACGGTACAATAGAATATGCCTACATTCAAAGATGAAGCAAGATAAAGCAATACAGGCGTAAATACTTAAATAAACGAATTTTCAAATAATGTATTTACCGGATGTTAAAAATTCCAAATATCAGAAGCAAAATCGGTGTCATTGGAAATACCGTGTCAAATAATCCCACCAACGTAAACTTCAATACTAAACAAATAAACATATATTTTTTTATAAATACAAGAGCTAAATAAGAGGTATTTTCGAAAATATAAAAAAGCTTTATAATCACCCAATTCGCTATGTTTCTCCAAGAGGACGTAATTTGTTAAAGGCTTTAATAGATATTCTCTTTCCCAGCAAGGTAAATTACGTAGCGCAGGAGAGTAATCCGTTTTTATTCTACAACATAACATTAACAGTAGTGGTAACCAAGGTACATATATGATAATATATACATACATTAGTGCAGAGATGATCATTGAAATTTAAATTGCCTGGGCAAGGTTCAAACCAAAACCCTCTTCATGTCAGAACTAAGAAAATCATTAATTAATTATTATTAATTAAATTACGTCATGATAAAATCATTAAATGAAGTTTAAATATTTTTTAGTAAATTGAAGTTTAAATAGATCCATAAATATATATATATATATATATACATATATATATATGATTTACTCACTTAAGAAAGATAGCAGGAAGCTTCATTATATATTCTTTAAACAAAATGGTTACAAGAAGTTGTAAACATAACTCATCCAAGCAACTTTCAGGACCGCAGTTCAACATACCTATCCCGCTTATCATATACCAGCGACTTCTGTCCGATGGGTATGTGTATAAAACATTCTGGGATAAAATAACAAGAATAAAAAGATTAAAAAGCAATTTTACTTGATCCCTGAATTGTAGTGCATAGCAAAAAATGTCTGCTTTAAAAAAAAATCTCAAATAAGGCGTTACAGTAAGGGCTAACAGAAATAAAATTAAAATTTTGGGAATGCACAGAGAAAGTGCCAAATAAAGTACTAACTCAAGCGCTTGGGAAAATATTTCAAGACAAATTGTGTTGTACACTTCACTTATAAAACGTATAAATCAAGGATTTTTAATTACTATTATTAATTACTTACCAGAAAATAGTAACATGTCATTAGAGAAAAATTGCTAATAAATCCAAAACCAAATACTTTAATTATAAACGAAGATTGAAAAGATTTATAGGTTTTGTGATTTTCAAAACGAGTCAACTGATACGACAGTTTGCTAAAAATCTGTAAAAAAATGCATGATAATTATATTAATTATGTTATATCAGTAAATACATAAAATATATTTTTTTATATACTTATTTCTCATTAACAAAATATTGGAAACAACCTGTCGGTTGTACAAATATTATGAAATGGAACACATTTTTTTTTGTAATACCATGTCTAATCTTCTAACCATCTTGATATCTTACTGGTGTTTTTATTAATGCAACTTTTCACATAAAAATAAATAAATTAGTAGAACCCTTGATCCTTTCTTAAGTAGTACTTTTAGATACGTACCGTTTGCAATATGTTCATGATAAGGACATAAACACACGTTATTATAATTACAGCCCAATAATCACCCCATATATATTTCATTTTTGTAAACTCGGTAGACAGCTTATATTTCCAGATAATGTGATTAATAGCTATCATCATAGCAAATAAAGCCTATAACAGAATAAAAAAAAGTTATCAATTATTGAAAGATATTTTAGTGATTTTATGGAAATGGATGGAAAGCTCTTACCGCCACGGCTAAAGCAGATATTGTGAGGACTAGTCGAAAAATCCTTAATTTTAAACTGTCTGTATCAATTAAATTCCCAGTAAGATTCGACGTCCTTATATTATTAACATCAGTCTCAAAGTCTGTTCTGCAATAAATTAAAAGGACTTAACATTTTTTTAAATACCTATTTACTTCTGTTTGATAAACGCCCTTGAATGTTAACATGTAATATAATATAATAATAATTCATGATTTTATGTTGCCGTCACGATATCTCTACGCTTTTAACTAACGGCTAATAAAGATGATAAAGATGCTACTAACGATTATTTCTAGAGCCTAAAAGTGATGTGGCACTGATGCAGTAATAAATAATATTTGAGAAAAAATATCAAAAGTAACATTCAATAAAAATACAGTAGGCCCCTATACAACACATTATAAAACCTAGGTAAAATATGTTTAGCATAGATAAACAATTACCTAATAGCCTTTCTTGAATCTAACTGATCATATTCCCACAACCAAGAAAGATAATTTTTCTTCCGCCGCCATAGCAATATAAATAAAATTGCTAAAACAATAAGCAAAATTATTATACATGTAAGCAATATTACAAGTTGCCTTGCCTTTGATGAAGTGGATTGGATGCAAAGCACTGAGCACTTTCCTAATTACTATACTGTCTCTTGGTCTATAGATTTCTAAAACAAAGTCCAGTGGGTATTTTTAAACCAAACTGGTTTCAACCATACTTCTATCATTTTTTGAAAACCTACTTACGAAAAGCTTACTTACATGTCTAGCAGCACTACCCAGTAGTTAGTCATTTATTGGTACCTAGTAATAATGACTAACTACTAAGAACTGCTTTGAAATTAGTATGTGCATATTATGTTAGTAGAACCTATTAAATTAGTAGGTGCAGAAACTGATACTTACCCCACAAGCTTATTAGAACACAATAAATAATGGTCCACGGGTTATCGATAAAATGTATTATAGTAACTTTAGCACAAAAATCCGATAAATTACGGAATGGACAGGCATTAAAGTCGCGACATTGCGGGCAGACTGTTCTGACACTTTTAGGATCGGCAAACCTATCATTACAGGCTTCTTCGCTGCAAGATGAAAATCTCATAAAACTACTATCTAACTTAGCTTATTATTTTAGAAAGTTTCTAAATACATTTCTTTCTAATCCTTCCTCAACGTTAGGAAATGTTCAGGTCATGAACATTTTGCAACTTCAAATTATTTCACTATATGATTCGGAAATAATTAATAAAAATACTTCAAGAATTATACTATTGCATAGCAGTGGTGGTAGGTTCATATTTTGTCAGTTACTGATAAACATATATTAGTATTTTGATAATAGTTAACCTGTGATTAATTTTCAGAAACTTACATAACTCTGTCATCGGCATTATCATACACACATTCAGCGGTCACGTAAATACCCAGTAATATTGCTGATATCAAAGCCATGTTAAAATACTCATGGAAAGCGAAGTAAAATGCTACCTAAAACATTTTCAACTAATTTAAAAAAGTACAGTAATAGTAGTAGAAACTCTATTAATCAAGTCGGGTTAATAGACCTTCTACTACTTATCTACTATTACTTTTGTTGTTGTTAGGCATTCAGGTAATCGAAAATCCGGATAATAGAGTGTATGAAGAAAAAAGGGATTTTTTGTATATTTACGTAATATTGTGTATCCTGAAACAACAAATACATACTTGTCAAAGAAAACTATCAAGAAATGATTACAAGATACATTTTCCAACAAACGATGGTACGATACTATCTTCGATCAAATATGTACTACGATACTTATTTACCTACATACATACATCCGGATAATCGCGAATCCGTATAGAATCGAGTTTCTACTTGGAAAACGTTTATTTTATTAAAATACAATAAGGATTAAACAGACAATCGAAGAGCAAAAAATATGTTGCTTTTTTTAAACTACAACAATTTAATAAGTAAGTATAATAAAGTAGACTTATAGTAGGTATACTTTCTCTCCGAAATATTCCCGTATTAAGTGTAATGGTTGACTTTTCAACATATTCATCATCCCAACCCAATTGTAATAAAGTACCTGTAATTTATAATATTGAAGTAAACATTTGCAACGTTAAATCTCGCAAAGGTTTCCTAGAAATTACTAACCTGTCTGCCGTTAATTTTATTCGGAATATGGTTTTGTGGAAAGAAGAAAGGACCATCATGCAAAGCATATGCATCAACTATAATGTTATTTTCTATTAATCTGAAATATTACAGAGCCATAAATATACAATGTAACTTAAAATAAAAAAAAACTAAAAATTTTAGCTAAATCAAATATATCTTAATGGTAAGTGCAGTTTTATATGTATATGTATGTGTATAACTATGTACTTTACTACGTAGGTACCTGGATATATCTGACTATATTCGTTTAGTTAGAATAATATTTCGCAAGTGATTTTATATGGAGATACATTATTTATAGCAGAGGCATCGCAACAAACCTTTGTAATCCAATAAAGTTTTCATTAGGACCAAACGGCAATGAAAGGAGAATATGATAAACAATTGTACTTCTTTCCACGTTTGAATAGTTAAGTGGCCCTGGATAATGCTTTCTGGAATAAATATAATGTTGCAAATTGATCTGAGATAAAAGTTGCAATCACATACATTTTGAAACAAGTTTGTCTTAGGTAGGTACCTAGTACATTTCATTAAATTATGCAGTGCGATTTCACAAAAGGAGGGGGTATCTTAATTCTATCGTATAATACAGGGTGATCGGTGATTCGTGTGGGAGCCTTTCATGTAGAAAAAAAAACATGTAAAAAAATCATGTAGTGTTGTGTTGTTGTGTGTTGTTAAAAGTGTGTGAAAAATTATATTTAAATGGGTAAAAACGACGATTTTTCTATAATATTGTTACTGGTGTTTATCCAGCTATCTTTGGCCGATACAGGAGCGTAGCTCGCGATAAAAATTATGGCAATTTTATTTGCGAAACTAAATACCCCGCGTTTAAAAAATAAAAAAGAATACGTAATATGTTACGCCTTAGACCTTCAGCTATCTTCCAGTGAAAGTCCTGTCAAAATCGGTCCAGGCGTTGTACCTATAGATTGCATCGTTTTTACCTATTTAAATACCATTTTTCTTAAAACTAAATTTATTGTATTATTTTAAAACCATATTTTTAAAAGATGCATAATTGCACACGTATGGAGTTTCTTGCGTCGCGTCTTCTCCATAACGAATAAACTTTCCGAGGCGGTGATAGAGTTTTGGATGTTTAAAAAGTGTTCTATATGAATCAACTTTGAATAAATGAGATTTGAATTTGAAAATTTGAATTTGAATATAACCTTTTTGGACAGCAGGAAATTATATAGATGTTTTTTAATTGGTCGGCATAATAATTTTTATTGACCTTTTTTTATTTATAAAGTTTGAAACACTATTATTAATTGTAATGCCTTCTAGCCAAATACAGTAAAAAAACTGCAACTAGAAGCTGAGATGTTTTGTAAAGTTGAAATTTGTTTCAAAAAAATATAAAAAATTAACAATGATAAAATTTGACGACCCGGATGGCTCAATGGTTAGCACGCCGGACCACCAATCCGAGGGTCCTGTGTTCGATTCCCAGCGAGGCGGAAATTTGAATGATGAGTTTAAATTTCCGTTCTTGGTCTGGGTGTGTGTCCTTGTCTTGTGTGTTGTCCATGGCACCCACGACACAGGAGAAAATCCTACTGTGGGGCTATGAGTGTGAAGCGTTATTTATTATTTATTTATTTAATGATAAAAAAATATCTCAAAAACGGTTAACTCTCGAATAATCGATCAAATCGATCGATCGATCTCCGTTAAATTAAAACAAATCCATGATGATCTTAATCAATTGTGGAGAAGATTTGGAGAATACTTACTAGAAGCTCTGGTAATAATGTTCTGAAACGAACCTGATAATTTTAATCAATTCCTTCTCGGTGTTTATGACGACAAAATGTTTGTCAGGGTTAATAAATTCATTGTGAATTTCCTTAAAATACTTTTGTACATTGTAGTAACTTCCATATTTCTTAATGAGGGCATCGGGCGCGTGTACTTTTATGAATAACAACTTTTCATGCTGTTTCATCTATAACGTTTTAATAATATACACTGACGGATTAAAATTAAAATAATAATATAAGGTAGATATAATGGGTTGCAGTATTAATTTATATCTAAGACTAATTTGTCTCCCAATCAAGTGTCTAATTAGGCAAAGTAAGAAAATGCGTTATCCGCAAATGGTGATTCATGGTGAACTCTTCTTAATTCAGGTGGATTGTAGTCTGTAGTAATTTGTAAACATATTTATTAATATTTACAAATTTGGCTCCTGATTATAATCTCACTTTTATCTGCCAAAATTGTCTTAATTCGCAGGGCTATCCCAAAGAACAAATAAATAATTGAATTATGTGTTATTAAACGATTAGTCAATCTTACCACTGCTGGCTCTACTTCAATTTCAAGCCCAATTTTAATCACATTAATGAGGAAATCAATCTTAATCTTATCGATTTTTTCTTTGTAAGTTCCTTCTTCCATCACCAAAACAATGTCAATTCGTCTGACTCCATCGCTAAGGAATCCTGTCAGTTCTACATCCTGCAATATTTGAATAAATTCTATATAACTAATTGTCTTTTTTATCATATTTCATAACAATCTTGTTTGTCCTAAGAGCAGTAAGTGTCCTGAGTACCTGAGTACCATATTCAGAACCAAAGGGCGTATGCAACTTAGCGGGTGCGCGGAGCAGATGTCTAGTCCGGTTCTGCTGCGTGCTTCCGCACTGCAGTGCTACTCACGAAACCAATGACAATTCCAATCTAATTTGTCCAAGTATATGTAAATTCTTACTACCGCACCGTGACCGGTGTGATGAAATGTTTAAATAAAAGTTTACGTGATTTAGTTTGGTAAATTTATTTTAGTCCACCCAATATTGAACTCAATTGGCGCTAGTGTCGACCCAATTCCAATGGTCGGAAGTTTCGTGAGCACTACCGTTCGCCTACCACTATTGCTCATGTCGTCCGCGGCCTGGGTTGGCGCTTATTATTTCTCAATAAAGATGGGAGCGTGCAACCGCGCTAATATTACCGTATGATCTAATAGACCATGTACCTATTGCTTTAATAAATAAAACATTGCTTGAGACAATATTTTCCAAATATGCACATATTTGGAAAATATTGTCATGGTCTAGATTAGACTATGAAAAGAGTTGCAGCTACTAAATTTAATAATGAATGATATAAAATCAAGTAATGACGCTAACTACTTAAATTACTTAATATGATAAATATTAAGACTAAATATTAACTGAGAATTGATAAAAAATATAAAATAAAACTACTTCATCATTAGAAACATATAAACTATATTTAAACATAAATAGGCACCTTATTTTCCATGTTGAATATTATAAACTCTTGTATAAACGATAATAAATTCAATATTTTATTATAGTACTTGATTACAAAAACATAATTATTATGTTACTGTCAAATGTGTGTCAACAATTGTATTATTGTGAGAAGATCTCCACAGAGTATCTTCTATATATATTTTAAAAGGCATTTTAGATAACATTCAGTCAACAAAGTTCCGCAACATTCTTTTTAATGAACAGTATTGAGGAAGAGAATTAAAATATGAAAATTGTACTTATAAATAATTTTTAAATCATAAAATAACGATTCATCTTAAATCTATTTTCCCGCTACCTCTAACATTTTTTCTATGTCACAAATTTTTTCACGCGGTTTACCTACTTTTTTGCCTTGTTCAGTCTCATACTTGTCTATCTTTTCCCATCCTTTCCAGTCAACAATGTTATTATTATTTTTCACTATGATTTTCTTTAATTCCGCAAATCCACCTCTGAGGTCATTGGTATTACTTGATTGTAAATCTTCACAAATCGTCTTTGCAACTTGAAAAGCATTTCCCATTGTATGTAATATTACTCCCACAGGACCTGTTCCTAACCATCCAGCGACATACATCTTAGCTAAATCTTTAGAGTCCACTTGGTTTACACGACCTCTTTCATTAACTAATACACCATTTTTATTAAACACTAAATCACTATCTACTTTAATACTCTTATAACCTATACTTCGGAATGCTAAACTACAGTTTATGATTTCTTTTAAATCCGTGGGCACACATCTTTGTTCTTCTATTTTGTCCCCTTCTAATTTATTACAAATTAACTCTATTCCAGTCAAATCTTTTTTATCATCTACAATAAACTTATTTGGACTTCTACAAAATAGAGGTTTGAAAGTTTTATCTTTAATGTCTGATTTTGTCATTTCATTTAAAGATTTTAGCATGAGTTCAGTCAATCTTTTCCTAGGTCTAGCCAGACTTCCAACAACATCTTGGACTCCAACAAAATCTTCTTGCCTCCAAATTGTTGTGCAGGTTTTAAGTTTTAGTTGTTCTCTGAGTTCTTTAATTGTAAATGCAACTTGTAATGGTCCTCTTCTACCAACAAAGTACAATTCTTTTAGTTTTGACTCAGCTAAACTATTCAAGGCATGCTCAGTGATGTCAGTTTTTCGCAGTTCATCAATGGGCGATAGTAATATTCTAGCCACATCTAGGGCTACATTGCCTTGTCCTAGAATAGCTGCAGAATGGCTGGACAAGCCAACCTGAAAAATTAATGTATTTTACTGTCGTATTCTGAATAATATATTCCATTTTGGTTATTGCACATGTTAAAGATGCCTTTGCCCTAAACTGTAAAATATAAATAAATCCTAAATAAGTAAATGGAATATTAAAATACCCTTACCTTAAGGTCCTTATCTCTGGGTAGACCATTATACCATCCCACAAAATTTCGTGCTGCTATTATGTTTCTTCCATCTTCATTTTCTATTCCCAAAAGTTTATCTTCTTCAGCACCATAGGTCTGCAATTAGATGTTATAATTTGTTAGGGTGTGACACGTGTCGGATAACATCTATAAAAACAAATACAGCTAAATTGAGAACCTCCACCTTTTTGAAGACGGTTAAAAATAAGAGAATGGCAAGATCATTGTCTTGCATTGTCCTTGCAATTTTCAATATTATTTTCATAAAATATCGGCATGTGAAAGAATTTACCTAAATTATCTTCTTTTACATAAAATAAATAGCTTGATGTTTCAACTGTTTCCTACCAAGCTACATCCTAACTATGTTATAAGATAAAGTAACATAAGTAACCAGCAACTTTATATAGGAATAAATAGATGGTGACGAAACAAATTTTAATATGATGTTCACTCAGTAGCGGATATATCACTAAACTGAGGAGGCTGGAGCCTACGGTGGCACATTTAAGGCAACCATCTTTTGCCAAATTTCAGAGATTATTTTGACTTGACGATCTAACTTTGCAAACTTCAGCGGCAGTAGCTAATAGTGATTGACCACCCCCGTGGCGGAACGGTTACCGTACCGGTCTGAGGTGCAGTGGGTCCCGGGTGTTACTCCATTAAGAAAAAATATTTCTATAAAAACAGAAACTGTCATTTACCAAAAGTACTGCATCATAATGTTGCTGCAGTTGAACAATGTTTACATCTCGTCCCAATTCTATATTGCCGTAAAAATTTACATTGTTTTGTTGAGCCACTTTTGTAAACTGATTTATAACATTTTTAACCTCTGGATGATCGGGAGCCACTCCATATCTGAAATGTTAAAGATTGTTACTTATATAAAATTCATAGATACTAGGTTTTCATGCAATTGAAATTTGTTCTAGAATATTACATCTTTTTTTTATTGAAAAAAGTCCCATAGAAAAATAATGGTAATTGCAGTTCGGTACATGTCACAATATATGTAAAATTCCCATATCTCTTCCAAGTCTAAGTTTAGTAGTTAATATTGTCCGCCGAAGGATATCACCTTGATTGTATAATTTATCTATCGGTAGCAATAAAAGTTATCAACAAAATAAATCATATTAATGATAATTTGAAACAAATATACTATAATGAAGTGAAAGCTACAGTATATTTATTATGAATTATAGCCCCAAAATTTGTATTTACATAAACATTACATAGGTACTTTGTTTGTTGCCCATGTTCTTATATTTGTTTCGTAATGTAAGAATAACTTACCTAATAAGTCCAAAAGGTACTGGTAGTTTTTCTAATATATCAACATTAACATTTGGTAAGTGTTTAGTGATATGCATAGCAGCATAAAACCCTGCAGGACCAGCGCCAACTATACAAACATGAGGAATTCTTTTAGAAATTGAGGACAGTAACCGAGCAGTCATGGTTGCCGCGTTTATTTTATCGGGATAACACTATTTAATGATTATGAATCAGAACAAGATAGCTTCTATCATTATTTATTTATTTATTCACGTTCTTTTATAAATAATACATCGAAACGTTAAAGTTTCAACTTTATTGTGATTTTTACTGTACTTGTCAAAACAAAATGGTAATCAGCTGTTTGTCAAGAAAATATATTTTTAATAATATTAGTGTGGTAGTCTTGAATTCTTTTATTTCGGCCTAAATTTATATCTTCACATGGGAAAATCATTCGAGTGCATAGTTTTGTCGATGAATATCATATTTGAACTTCATATAGATTTATTGTTTCGTTGATTTATTGGTACTAAAAATATAAGTAATAATCTAATAATATTATATTGGCATACAAAGAGAAGTTATTTTTGCGACTATTACCTTTTCGGCAAACCAAAGACAAGAAAACTGAAATGACATTATCATAACATGACAGTCCGATAAAAAAGTAAAAAAATGTTTGATTTAATTTTTGTAGTAATCAAAATTTCGAATCCCCGTTATTAAGCAATTTGATTAAGTATAAGACATTTATTGAACAGAGCGAAAAATAATTCAGTGCACAATAAACAAAACTGTTTAAACAGCACTCCTAAGCGATGTCTCATGTGACTGATATGAAAGTCCTTATTTCTAGGTTGTGTTCTATGAAAAATGGGTAAGAAGACGCTTCTTTCATTAGAAAATTACATACAATCCGTTTATTAGTAAATTAACTATATATACTTATTCACTTCATTATAATAATGAAGTTCTTAGTAAATTTTATACAAATGATGCAATAAGTTTAACAACAAAAGACATTCGACTGCAATATTCATAAACTTCTTAAACAACAAATATGCAAACCTTTATGCCATTGAAAACAAAAAATATAACTGCAATACCATTTCAGGTTAATAACAGGGGCTAGATGGGGCGGAAGAAGTTTCAGCCAAAATGTTGAGAGACCACCGCAGCCACTTCCCAAAGGCAGTGTGACGGCGTTGCCCCCGCTCTCGGAACCCATGCCTAATCTGCCACCAGTTATATTCTCCACAGCCAAGTCTGAAGATAGTATCACGGAAGTGACGGTGCTCAGTAATGGACTACGAGTGGCATCGGAAAAGAAGTTTGGACAATTTTGTACGGCTGGTGGTGAGTATAATAAGTCATTGTATGAACAAATGTATTAATGATTGACTTGAAGTGATATTGTTATGATATTTGTGTAAAGTTTAAATTAATTCAGAAATGTCACACACATTACTGAAACATTGTTTTAAAATATTTTTAAATTGATGATATAGTCTAGATCTTAGATGATATATTTTTAGGAGTATTTGATGTATTTAAAAAAACATGATTTGAAGTTTATGTTAATCTTATGGCTTTTTCAGTGGTTATTGATTCCGGTCCAAGGTATGAAGTTGCCTACCCCAATGGTATCTGCCACTTCCTTGAAAAGCTCAGCTTTGGAGTAAGTTCACTTTAAAATTTATTAAATTAGAATTATATTTCCTGGCTACTTCTAGGCAAGCACGCTACATTCTGGGCTGAATCTTACTATACAAGTAGGATCACACCCAAACGAGCTTGTAGTAAAATAAAAAATGCAATAAAATCCTAATAATTCTTTATTAATAGTTAGATCTCATTATATTGCATGTAGGTATTGCTTTGCATATTTTACATAAGTTAATTGAGTGAATCAAAATAAATAATATACCTACTACCACAGGCTACCCACAAATTTCCAACTCGCGATGTGATGTTGAGAGAATTGGAGAGACATGGGGGCATTTGTGACTGTCAGGGCTCTCGTGATACTACAGTATATGCTACCAGTGCTGACTCCAGAGGACTAGAAGCTGTGACACAGGTTGGTAACTAATTGTATCCAAAAAGGTGACTTGAAGAGGTTCCTTCGATTTTTGCTGCATTATCTCTTAATCATTTTTTATCAGATAGCTACTTAGTTCCTATAACATATAAAGAGTACTTAGACTGATCCCCGTGATTTCACCCGTATTGTAGCAATAAAAAGAAATACATATTTACACATAACTGAACGCCCGCGAGATGGTCTGCTTACGCGTGGAGCGAACGCTACTGATTTTTTCAAAAATTAAAGTATCCTATGTTATGTTTTAGACCTTCAGCTATCTTCCAGAGGAAGTTCCGTATATTTACCTTGTAAAAGTCATGTATACTTTCATATGCATTGAGTAAAAAGTTGTTATTATTAAATCACAAACAGACACTTCAATTTTATTCATTTGTATAGATTCCATTTATTCATTCATTATCTGGACCTAAAACTCCTTTAATTCACGCCACATTAACTAAAGCTGTGCATATAGAATAAATAGAAATTTACGAAAAGAATGTCTTCAAGATGTAGTATTCTTCATTCACAGGTGTTAGCTGAAGTAACACTCAGGCCGCAGTTGTCAACAGACGAAATTGAGGCAGCCAGGCAGGCTGTTGCATTTGAATTGGAAACCCTATCTATGAGACCTGAACAGGAAACTATCTTGATGGATATGATACATTCGGTATGTATATTTTATTTTTCAACATAACTTCAGAAATATATTTCGATGGCTCCCAATTAAATGGCTCTCCTATTAAAAAGTCAATTTTATAGGAGAGCAGTTTAAAGATATTTTCATGCACCATACCTTCAATATTAAACTTTTTTAAATATTTTTTTACCTTTATTAATGTTTTTTGTTCTATTTGCCTTATTCATATGTAAAGATAAAAACTATTTATTAATAGTTTGAAAATGTCTTTAAACTGCTGTACTGTAAACTTGAAATTTTAGATATACAATAGTTTACTTGGGAGCTATCGAATTATTTGTGGAATTGTTTTAAAATAATCATTATTTGACTTGACTATCCATTAGGTATATTCAAATACTGCAAATACTGTTCCTTCTCAATCTTACACATGGTCATTGCTATTTTCTAGGTACTTAATAATTGTTGTATTTGGTGTTAAATTTTATCGAAATTTATTTTTAGGCCGCATACAAAGGAAACACTCTTGGCCTGCCGAAAATTTGTCCAAAGGAGAATGTTAACAAAATAGACCGCGGCATTATAATCAACTACTTGAAGAACCATTACACACCTGACAGGATGGTGGTAGCTGCAGTTGGGGTATGTTTTCATTTATGACTCAACTAGTTGATCCCCGCAGTTTCAACCGCGTTAAAAAAGTAAAAAAGAATATCTATCTAAACATAGCTTACATCCTGCTATCCCCTGATAGCGGCCACTTGTGCGGTCGGTCCAGCAGTTTAGAAGACAGATGGACAAAAAATAAAATATTTACTTTTTCGTTATAGCTACAGGAATGGATGGATGGAAAAAAAATGTCATTTTGAAATCACAAACAGTCATTTCAATATTATTTATTTGTATAGATAACAACTCAATTCAGTTGATCAATTATTTAAACATTTTACTACATCAAAATCTATCAGTTTTCTAGGTTTTTTTTCATTAGTGAAAAAGTATACATTTGTAGACAGACCAATAATGTAAATGAATAATAAATAAACTTTGGACCTACTTAATATTCATATCACTTTCAACTTGCAGGTTGAACATGGGCCTTTTGTGGAGTATGTACAAAAATACTTTGTTGACATGAAACCCACATGGCACACAGAGAGCAGCGAGACAGCTACTACTCAAGTTGATAATTCCATTGCACAATACACAGGAGGAATTGAACAGGTATGTTGTTTAAGATCAGCTCCACATGTTGGGCTGAAGGCCTTTCGTCCAACATGTGCACTTTGACAATAGAGTTGGCACCATCGTGAGGTAGATCGTTTGTCGTTAATAACCAGATCTACATATTGAACTCATGGCGTTCGGCCCCAACATTGGGGCCAATGTGTGGAGCAGGCCTAAAATTAATGACTTAATAAATATTGTTTTAAAATATGGTTACAATATTATATTTTTTCGATTCACAGGAAGAATGTGAAATTCCTCTCTACCCCGGATCAGATCTACCGGAACTTTCACATGTTGTGATTGGACTAGAAAGTGAGTACCTTCTTCCTAAGTTACTTTGGTACATGATAAATTGTATAAAAGTTTTTAGGTATACTTAGTATTTGCAAATATACAGTATATCAATATTGTCATTGTGTGATTGTTGTTATTTATAAACTTGTGTTATTTCCAGGCTGTTCCCACGGCGACCCCGACTTCGTGGCGACGTGCGTGCTCAACATGATGATGGGTGGCGGCGGATCCTTCTCAGCGGGTGGACCCGGCAAGGGCATGTACACTCGGCTATACACCAATGTTCTCAATAGGTATGTATTTAAGGTCAATCAGTGTAGTTTTCATATCTTATTTTCTCTGGAATTAGATTATTTGTAAGTGATAAAATTATTTAATTCATATGTTCAAAAGGATTCAGTTCATTTTATCTTTGTTTATGTAACAAATGTTTTCGAATCACAGACGTTGTATGTGAAAACGTCGTATCTTTAGTGTTTCTGAAACTAGTGTTATAACATATGCACTGGAGACAAATTTACATGCATTCTTACACACTACAGTACCATACATTCTATTACTTATTTATTTCTTAATTACAGGTATCACTGGATGTTCAACGCCACAGCGTACAACCACGCGTACGGCGACACCGGCCTGTTCTGCGTACACACAGCGTCTCCGCCCAACCGCATCTATGATACCACACTGGTGATCGCAAGAGAGCTCTCCAACATGGCTGGCAAAGTCGGCGAAACAGAACTGAAGGTATAAGATAATTCTGTTAATAACAATGATATTATGTGTGAGGATATTGTAATTAAACAGAACTCCAAAATTCATTGCCTGCCAAAGCAAACCTTACTCATGCCCTCCATCTATCAGCCTTTTGAGGTCCATTGCTGGACATAGGCCTCCCCTAGATGGCGCCACTCCAACCGGTCCTGTGCCTTCTGAATCCAGCGGTTTCCAACGGTCTTCTTCAAATCATCATCAAGTCCACCTACTCCTTTTGCCTAAACGTCATCTCCACGCATGCACTCATTTTTTATGAATTTTAGTACATACTTGGTTTAAAATAACCTTTAATATGAGATTGCAATTTAAGTCTACTATTGCTTTGCATTAAATTATTTTGTATGTTGTTTTATATGCTGCTCCACCAGACGGGTCGTCTAAAAATAAATAAGTAATCAAATAATGTTTCTTTTTACAGAGAGCTAAAACACAGTTACAATCAATGCTGTTAATGAATCTCGAAGCGAGACCAGTGGTGTTTGAGGATGTAGGACGACAAGTTTTAGCTACAGGGAAAAGAAAGCCACCATCTTTCTTTATCAATGAAATAGGTTAGTATTTTGGTTTCAAAAGCAAATTTTAAATTTAATCATCATAAAATATCAACATATTGTGTTTCGGCTTTTTATAGTCTCTTATTAGATTGTAGATAATTATCTGCCTTTTTAATGCACTAATTTTTTAGTCATAGGTCTCAGAAAAATTCGGCTATAGTCTACTTTGCTGGACAAGTGTGAGTGAGGCTTCACACACCCCAATTCCCAGAGTCTGAGTCTTGGATTCGAATTAATACCCGGAAGCCTTGATTTCTCAATGGCTTCTCGGCCGTTCAACCACTATCTCCAATTAAAGTCTCATTATTTTGTTTTTTGTCTAACAGCATACCGTATTGTATCAAGAACTAATGCTACATACCGATCACAAGACCACTGAAAATAACATTATCATCTCTTCCAGAGAAAATAACCGCGGACGACATAGTCCGCGTGGCGCGCCGCATGCTCGGCAAGCGGCCGGCGGTGGCGGCGCGCGGGAAGCTCGCGCACCTGCCCGCCTTCGACGAGATCCAGGCCGCCGTGCTCGCGGGCGACGCGCCCCAGGGACGACGGCTCAATCTGTTCAGAGTTTAGTTTATAGTGCAGTGGTGTGTGTTCAGACTAGTGCGGGTAGGCAGTTGTGAGGTACTGTCAGCGCGCGTGTGGAAGTGATTCGTGTTGTTAGCCGCTTATTGTAAAAGGTTTATTGTCTATGCGCATGTGAATTTCTTTTTTTTTTATATAATATGCAGGTTGTATGACCAGAATAAACCTGTATACATTTTATATAATTATGGATTCAGTGACACACATTGGGAAAGGAATATGTCGAGAAGTGGACTAATATTGACTGATAAAAGACATCAAGATTATAAATCAAGACATGATGTTTTGATATCAATATATATGATATATGACAAGATAAATATGTCGGCTGAGGATTAAAATGTATGCCTTGGACATACAGCCATGGTAAGAGATACCTCTTGCCACTTTACTAGAACACTGCAGCGCTTAAAGCTACTGTTATTAACTAGAAATAGGTTCCCATATATTCCAAGCTAACAATACTTCACTTAGTGGACTGCAGAAAGCATATTGTAATGGCGGTCTCTCCGATCGGTGTGTACGCAAACTGAATATCAATAGGTAGGTAGCCGCGAAACGCGCGCTGACAGTCAGCGGCTGACTATCCGCTTTGGTGTGAACGCGATGTTAATTTTAACTCGTACGACAATCTATTGTGCGTTCTCACAGAATACACTGATTGTTTAATGTGTGTAAAATTAAACTAAAAGTAGCAATGTATTTGTCTTTTACATGTTAAAAACCTGCAATAAATTGTGAGACATGTCAGTTATGTATTTGTTTTAATTGAGATGTTAAATGACGCGCAATATATTGCCGTGCGATAGGTTAGCTATTCTAGAGGACTAGATTGCAATTGATTGTCAATTTACACAAACTAAACACGTGTCATCTTTTCCCATTGTATAATTTTATTGTTGGTCAATTTACTTTTATTGGGCGATCGAAATACACATCTCTAGTAGGTACGCGTATTATAAACGCTTTGTAAGCATATTGGGTTAAAATATTATAAAATCAATTGCAAACAACAGTGAATATACTTCAATTGCAAACTAATTGTCTACTATAGCTGTTGACTACCTATATGGACAGTCCAATTTGTTATCATCGTATATTCTGATTATATTTATCTATACGTTTAACATTGATGACCTTCAATAATACAGGCAGTAAGTGCATTGTCTATCAATTTTTGAACATCTCCCAGACGATGAAATTTGGTGAACAATGAGTGGAATCAAAGTATTAAGCTGCATTTTATATAAACGTGGGAAGATAGAGGTATATTTATTTAATGTGTAAGAGCATTAGTTATTGGACTGTCTATGGAGGTCTTAAATTAAATATAGAATTAAATAGACGCGACATTCAAGCTCAGTGGAGTTAACTATCTTTTTCATTTCATTAACATGAATGTCGTTTCTAATCATTTTGTTTAATCTTATTGTTTAGACATATTGTATAAATTCAAAATTTATTTTGTATGGTCAGTTAAGTTGTGCAGTCTATCTGGAAAATTATAGTAGATCTTTATTTATATTAACAAGTTTTTTTTAATTACCCTAATAACCTGTAATGTTGTGGTAAACGCAGTGATACCCTAACCTAACCTGTAATGTTGTGGTAAACGCAGTGATAGCCTAATGGTTGAATCTTGGTCTCTCAACCGGGAGGTCCGAATTCCAAATTCCAGGCACGCAACTCTGATTTATGTGGGTATTAGAGATTAATTATCACTTGCTTTAAAAGGAAAAAATTGTGAGGAAACCTGCACGTCTAAGAGTTCCTAAAACGTTCTCAAAGGTATGTGAATTCTACCAATTCGCACTTGGCCAGCGCGGTGGACTAAGGCCTCAATCCCTCCCACTAG
>DWPV01001265.1:0-21686 GCA_018251915.1 Urbanus proteus proteus | reverse complement strand
GAACTCATTCGTGAAGAAAGCAAATGCAAAACAATTATCCTTATGACAATTTTCACTGTTTTATTTAGTTTTACAACGTTAAAATATAATTTCATTATCCCTCTCATTACATTATATTAACTTATTAAATTAAACTAAAACCCAATGAAGTTAAAAGAAAAGATTTCTTACGCTTAACATGTCTAACAATATCTAAAAAAATTCAAAGCTTACCTTTAAGTATGATCCGTAATATTTAGTGACGTACGGGCTATCGCACTGTGATAGCACCATGATCTCCTGCTGTATATCCTCGATTTCATCTTCGGCCTCCTCCAAGTCGATTATTTTAATGGCAACGACTTGCTGTGTCCTGTTGTCGACACCCTTGAACACCTCGCCGAAGGAGCCCTTGCCGATCTTCTCCTGTTTCGTGAAGATCAGCTCGGGGTCGACCTTCTGTGAACAAAGGAAATGTGATGTCACTATACATAATAATATACAAGTTTTAGGTGTCAATTTTGTTATTAAGATACTTTTTTTATAAATTTAGTGCTCGGCTTAAACAGGCATTGAACTGATACGAACTGGTGGTTGAACTTTATCGATTTGTTTATTGATTTGAAAATTTCGCATACGGGTTGGCAAGAAACCCGTGCTTTCGTCCAAAAATTCGCATTGAAACAGCGTGGTAAACGAACGCTAAGCTTCCGCCAATACCGGCGACGGCGAAAAAATTACTAAATCATTAATTTCAAAAAAGGAATTCGAGCATAGAATTATTCGTACGAATGAGAAAAATTACAATTACTCGACGTTTTAATATCAACAATGATTTATTCTCTGGAAGCGCTCTAAAGCGTATATTAAAACGTCTGCTTGTTTCGGTCCGTAGAAAACCTCTGACCTGGAAAACGCGATATTAATTTTACGGGTCCAGATATCGCCTATTTACGACGTAAACTCGGGTTTTTTGCGGACTAGAGGCGCTGCTCTAGTTAACGTAAAAAATATGGAATTGGTCCGTTTTTCCAGGCGGCCGCCTGATAGTGCCTCGTTAGTAGTCGGGCCGCGTCTGTCCCGGAACTAAAATTAGTTTTTTAAAAGGTACCGATAGCAGCGTATCTTTGTCTCATTCTTTACAATTCGTTGTAGAGTTTTGCAATTTTATATTTTCTAGAACAGAATTTCCTGGGTACTTTTACAGTACGTGTACATATATTTAAGCGATTAAGGGATTACGCAGGTTTAGGAAAAAAGGTAATTAGTCAATAAAATGTTGTAATAGAGATTAGGTACGATTTGTGAAATATGATAACGACATTTAAACGATAGAAAAGAATGTGAATTATTATTACAACAGCTTTAATTATAAATTATGATAAGAAACATTAATCTACTTTACGATAAGGCTATATCAATGACTTCAGCATTAAATATTTTAGGTTGGCTAACGTTTTATAAATTAAAAAAAATACAAATGAGTCCTTTATCACCTAAACATATATTATTATTTAAAATCGTTACATTTAGTGTCGGCCGTCGACTGTCACTGCTTGTCAGCGAACATCGGCAACCATCGTCAATATATACTGTAGCCTTGTGTATTAGCTTACTTGCTTGTATGTTACCCTGCATTTATATATTTTAATGTGATAGAATGAAAACATAATGTTTTAATTTTAAAGAACCGCTATATCTATTGGAACCTTATTGTTATCGAAACGCTCTTTTTCTCAAAAACACCCTTTTATTCTGAACCATTTCATTATAAACTAGCATAATATTCATAGTAATAAAATGGATAACAATCTTAATGAATCGAACCTAATATATCCAAGTCCTCATGGCATTTTGAAATTGCTACAAGGAGTCAAGGCCTCGAAGGAGGTGCAACCGAACATTTTCTACGTGACATGTTTACGTGAACGCACAAACATTCACGACAACGCAGAGCCTACAGATACCTAGACGTCAACACTACATTAATTTACATTCAACTCACTGTTGTAAAATTGTTCTTTAATTTCTTAGTATGCGGACATTTATTATATCTTTGATATACTACTATATAGGTTTTATGTGGAAATGAATAAAATTAAAGTATGTGTCTGTAATGTTAATGTAAAGATCGACCACTTTATAAGGTCATATACTTTATTTAAATATACAATGCGAAAACTAAATACAGATTATAATATATGCTTGTAAGTGACACTGAATACATGTAATCTTGTAAAATACTAAATTACTTCGAGCGAGGCTTGTATATACAACGTTGAGAGCATATAAAGCAAATATCATTTGAGGTACTTATTTGTAGTTTAAATTAAAGCCATTAACCGAATAATAATAATAACTTAAAGAATTAAGGTTAATACTATCACAATATGTGAAAGTATAAATTATGAGTACCTATCTAATACTCATTATCCGATAACATCGTTGACGGCCTAATAAATAGAACTGACGTTCATAAATGATATAGATACTTTTGGAATGCAATCAAGACTTGATAATTACAAGTAGGTACATGTATGCTAGGGTATTCCCAGAGATTACGGCGTCTGAGTAATTAATCCAAAGCAAAAAATAATAATTAAACAGCTAATCCATTCATAAATCAAAAACCTTTTTTCATGACATAGTGTAACCTATACCTACGTATATTAGATAGGTTATAGGTTATTATAAATAATTTAAAACGTAAACATTATAATGCTTATTATCATTCACAGAATAACACATGTCACGTATCCGAAGCTAAATTACAACAAAACGAACAACTTCATCGTGGAGTTAAGAACCTTGTCCGAGAGGATTGTTGACATTTCTATGGAGAATACTTGAAGCAAAACACCGTTCTATTTATCAAGAGAGGTATCTGTTCTAGTGGCACGTGGATAATATTATCCGGATTAGACCGACGGCGAGCGACTTAACCGGGGGACGTGACCGGCCTACTAATAAGGACGCTTAGCCCGCATATTGAGACATAAATCTCGGATATGTTTAATCTTGCGGTATCAGAACTAGTTTTTACGAAAAATATGAAAGTAGGTAAAACAGGTAAACACGTGAAGAAAGTTTGACACAGAAAATATCCAAAACAATGTGAGATAAGGTTATAGAAAACTAGCTTTTGCCCGCGGCTTCGCACGCGTTAAGTTACATATAAACATTCCTCTTGAATCATTCTATCTATTAAAATAAGCCGCAACAAAATCCGTTGCGTAGTTGTAAAGATCTAAGCAAACATAGGGACATACAGCGGAAAGCGACTTTGTTTATTCTATGTAGTGATAGTGATAAGAGGTTTTATATAAAATTAATATCTGTACTTGATATCAAATATTGAAATATGCCTAGTACCCATTTCTGAACTAGAACTTGCAGAAATCTTTAAAAAGTGATTGTTTGCAAGTACAAATTGGATAGCATTTGGCAATAGCAAGTAGGTGTGTAATAAATGGCTTCATACTAAAAAAGTGTATATTGTGCTTTTAATCGTGCTTCATATGTTCAGATTGCTGAAGACAAAATAACGCTTCACACTCGTACATAATTATTTCCATACAATAAAAAAACTTAATTTACATTTTAAAGATTCACCAGAAGAAGAAGGTTATGTATTCGTAACTTATGGTTTATTTGGATAGTGAATAATTAGATTTATACAACACTTGTAATTTAAATTTCATTCGTAAATCCAAAGTATCAAATCTGAACTCATTTCACGTTATATATTTATTTTTTAACACTCACGTAATGTCATTACTTATTCAAGATGTAATTGTTTAACGTTGACGTTAAATAATTTGACTGAATGCCAGCTTTTAATGATTACCTATTTAAAACATCCCCAAAACCTATTCGGACGTATTGTTGACTGTGCGCGCCCCAATCGCATACGGGAAGGGTGAGAAGGTAACATCATTATTCCCTCTTAAAATTTCACCGTAAAGGTTCACGAAGGGGATGATGGGATGAAACTGAACGAACAAAACCGTTTATTGAGTTTGGACGGGCAATTTTAACAAAGGGAACCTTAAAAAATCCCGGGCCAATTTACAGGCGGGACCTCTAAAGTCTATTTCAGCGGGAACGCCGTTCTGGTCGTTGTTTGTTGTGGAATGAACGTTTCGGTTTTAATTAAAAAATGTTAACCGTTTCCGCTGTTTGCTATATTTAAAATGAAAAACCATACACATACAAAAATATTTGTTTATATTAAAGGTGTTACCTACACTGTGACTCGGAGGACTTGAAAATACGATATAGATTTTTTTGACACCTACGTATGTCGCAACCCTTTTTATGTCCCACTGCTGGGCACGGGTCTTCTCCTACAACTGAAAGAGGCTTGGAGCATACTCTACTACGCAGCTGCAATGCGTGTTGGTGGAGGGAGTACGGATTAGTGGCCAGCCCGTGTCGAATGTTTTCAAACCGCCCATAAGACCTCCGACAAGGTTCAACGACTGCTGTCCAAGGATGACTGGGACTGATAGCTTAACGTGCCCTCCGAAGTACGGAAACGCAAATGTTTTTTTTTACCACTACCGGTCACCCATCTAACGACCGCGCCCGACGTTGCTTAACTTTGTAGATCGGTTGAGATCTACGCAATCCGCAGGGCTATGCGTATACGTATATAAGTATGTATATTATGTTAAACAAAGAAAATAAAAATATATTTCAAGGTTTACCTATACTTAAATGCATTTTATACTAGGACTGATTTACGTATGTACTTATCTTTTTTAATTCTGAACCTCTAAGGGCTATAATACTTTATTTCCACACAATCCTGCAAATTTCCCTCTTAACACCAAAGAAAAACCTCTTGAGCGAACAGATTTATGCGAAAAGTTCCAGGAAGAAATTAAAGTACTTTTCGCTAAGTACTCAAGGACACACCTAACTCCGGCAAACACGGTTAAAAGAATGAAATCTACGTCATTTTACAAGAACTTTGAATACTTTAATTTTATAAGAGTGTCGAGGCTTAAGATCGAAAAGATTTTACAGTTTCTGCACGCCAATTTGAACCTATATTACAAACTGATTTAATATAAAATTCTCATAATCTTAATCGAGTTATGTGTGAAATTAAAAAAAAAATAGTTGATTATAAATATTTTCATTCTTTCACAAGCAAAAATATCTATTTAAAGATATTCAAATCGACAATCAATACGATACGAACATATCAACCATATTTCGTTTTTATCACGGACCATAATCTGGTAAGCATATCAACCATATCAATATCAGTACAAGTGAATGTTATCAAATAATATCTATATTTAGACGTCAGAAGTAATAATATTTGACTGACTCACTATCGGACAAAGCCATCCCAAATTCATTTATACCATAGAATTATGTTAATGTAATTATATTTTTCTTCACTATACCCCGAATATACATAAACGAGTATCTTGTAGGTAGGTACATAACACAGGACAGTAAATAATGGTGCATGGAATCGACATAGTGGGAAAATTAGGTTTAATGAAACCAGACTTTATTCAGACTGTGTGCACATGCATTAATAACCGATTTTTATAGTCTATACAATTCTGATTAAAATTCATTTTGCGTGCTTCAGTACAAAATTTATGGATAACAGCTTTAGTGACTGTGATTTATTATGAGCGTTATAATAAGTGTTTCACTTCAAAAACGAAAAAATATAATAAAACTAAAAATCTCACACACACAATTACACAATACATAAATAAGGATAGGTACTGATTTTAAATCCTACACTACACTGAAATATGTTTTGAAGTTGTGTGTGATGATGCGTTTTGAAGAGTCAACATATTACAATAGGTGACAAAGGGCCTAATATTAAAGAAAAAAAACTCGTTAAAAATGCATTGTTAGTTATTATAAACACTGCATTGACGGGTTCAAATTAAAAGTTTAACAACGTTTAAAACGCGAACAAAGTCGTGTATAACAAGTTATCTATGTATATTTACTTAGTTTATAATTATGTTACAATTATTTATTAAAACTTTATTTTACCTTAAAATTTGGTACAAAGGGCGGATTTAATGCTATCTTTTACTTACTTGCTGAATTATGTTATACTGTAGTTTTAATATTTTTGTGTTAATTAAATAAATGTTCTTACGTGTTATCTATTATCTATATATAGTCTACGCTATAAAGCGATATTTTGCAGTCGAACGCAGATGTTTTGCAATGTGATGATAACGTGTTCGATGAAAATAAAACAATTGACATCAAATACCTACTGGAAAGTACTTCTGTACTGATATAATTTTATGATTTCATAAATAGCCAGATTACATGAATGCCTAAAGAACTAACTATTGCTCACAACTTTTCTCATTATAACTTTGAAGTTAAGTGTTCTAGAAAATAAAGAATTTCCATAAAAAATATTATCTTATCTACTATTTAATTAAAACAGATTCGAAGATATAAAAGATGGCATTGAACATATTAAGATAGTTTTTATTATACTTAATAATTATGGTTATATTTTATGTATAGAACGATAATGAATCATATAAAATGCCTATTAAGCCGCTAGGTTGTCTGACATCAATCATCCATTAAATGTAAACCATGTAAATTATAGATGTAGTAATATCCTCTCCGAGGTTTTATTAGCAAACCTAATAATTTCGATAACAACAGGAAGTATTGCCACAGCTGTCTTTTATTTGAATCTAGACCAACAGTAACAGTGTTTGGTTCTTTGCGTCACTCTGTTGCCTTAAGGCAAGACAGACGGTTACGATTTCATTGCTATTCATTAGTTTCTCCCCTATATAGAAAACCGTTCCACCGTAAAAGGTATATCGGAATCTGCTCAACGATACGCGGTTTTTACGACGCGAAAATTACGTAAATTGTATACAAACGTTCAGGTTGTTCAAGTTCTCCAAGAAAACGCGAGATTTTATTACAAAAATATAATCATCTTTCCATGGAGTGCGATTTCTCGTCATAAAACATACTAGTTAGTGGCTTCTAAAGCAGATAAACCAGGATTCGATAGATTATCCATGATGAAATATGGCGACCGCGTTGCAATTAAACGGCAGTTAATTGACAATGTCCGCGCGCAGTAAATACTAGCGACCGCTGTCACTGAACGCCTCCAATGTCCAAACCAGTTTCCAATGAAAGTGACGTAGTTATTATTTTTTTATTGTTTGAGTCATGCAATAGACTTGCTTTGGTAATCACGAAATGAATAAATCTGTCCAAAGTTGCTAAACTACTTCATGTTTCGACTCTAGTTTACAAGAGCAGTGTCAAGTATTGTCGTGTTCTGGTTTTAAGGGTGTAGTTAGGGAGATACAAAGACTAATTTCACATCTGTGCTGTGCCAACAACATGAAGAATCAATTCTATTTGTGGTTGACTACAGATGTATGTTGGCCACAACGACAATTTACCAACAGATAAACTGCATGCTCTTTTTCTAGTACGCCCTTATAAAAAAGGTATTGGTGCTAAAACCACAGTAGCTGCGTACAGTCTGAATGCTAGAGAAACGCGCTCCGTGTCGGGTGACGCGTGCGCAGCCGACATCCGACACGTATTGCAAGAGACGAGGAAATAAAATAACTCGTATATTATAATACGAAACCGACAAGCGTCTCACGCACATGGACGCATGATATGAAACTAGTGCATTGCGTGTAATACGAAAATATACGCTGGAACCCTAATGTCTTTCAAATCCCCCATAAGAGAAATTTCGCGTCTGTAATTTCGCAACACGCTCATGCTCTTCACGATACATCTTGTTTATTTAGTTAAACTGAACAATGTTACATTTTGGAAAAATATTAAAAAAAAAATATTGTTACTAAAGTGTAGGTTTGTATGCTCTTTTTTTCGCGCACTGTCCTCAAATCAAGATTTATAATATTTTTGTAACGTTTCTTTTGTAGTCTCTGCACTTTTACTATAATTTTACGCTATGCATTGATGACTTACATATGTCGCTGCATTTTTGGCCTGCGACGGTCGAACAGGCGCAGGCCTGGCCGGCTGCGGAGGCACCTTTAATTGCCTTCGATCAAATGAAGACGCATGGCTACCGGTCCAGCCCCAACGGCCGGGACCGTTGCTTCCATGAGGCAAAGAATAGGAAGACTGCGGTCTAAGGTGCCTCGAAGTAGGACCGGATAGTATAGGCCCAGCGGGACCTCGTTGTGGCATAGGAACACTAGGTCCTTGAACATAGTGGTAATGCGGTGGATTCGACACTGCTGCACCCCACATCTTCAAGACACTTTTTCACTCACTAGCGCCATACGACACAGTTCACCTCATTATACCAATAATAATCGCGCACTGACACAAGCCGACATTCCATGAGTTTCACACTAAATCTTATCGAATTATAAAGACGATAATTAACCGATCATTGCCATTTATTATTTAATTTAATGATAACACACGCGAGTTAACGATCTATGACAGGCGATTCGGACGACCGTCCACGACAGAAAGACTGATTGCAAACACGATCACTCGCAAGCAACAGCCACCGGACGCAACTGGTACGTGCAGAGACTTAATTCGCAATCGATGTACAATTGTTTCGACGAAGAAGGTCACTAATGAGTCCCGTGTAATTTGAATACCCATATAAATAAGTTAAAGAACGGTCCCAGTACCATAAAAACATTTCACCATATCAGAACCAGCTACGACCGCGCCGAATCCAGTTGCCGAAAAATAGACCCGAAACAAAAAATCAACACAAGAGAAGCGTTACAATCCGCAACGCGAAATGCGCAGAACCACGACAATTTCATATTAAAGTTCACATCACTGAATATAGGAATCCAATGGTAACTTAGACAACCACTACACCGTTTCCACTCCAGCGACCCCGAGAGAAATCTGTCCCGACACGACTAATCCATAATGATGGACGGCGTGTGAGTTTGAACGCATTTGAGTGTAGACTGGTTGCGTGCTGGCAGTGGTCGTAAAGCGTTCCACATCGGCCGTCCTGGCAATTGCATTATGATTTTTCGCAAGGGAGCGCGGGTGTGCGGGCGACGCGCGGGCGGCGGCGGCGAGCGGCGCCAGCGGACCGTGCAGCAAGCACCAGCTGCTTTGGCGCAGCGCGGCGAAACTTGCGCGCAATACAACAACCGTGTACATTTATTTCTAACTGCCCGTCCGCGTGTAGTCGGCCTCACGCCTTCTGATTGAGTGACCGGCTTGGAATAAAATAAAACCTACAAACTTTACACCTCGCAATGTTAACAAAAAGTACATTTCACAGTATCTATGTCTCTATAACGTTGTAAAAAATATTTTTAAATTTATATTAGCTTGATACTTGTTCTTGCATTTCTTATTACAAATTATTTTGTTAGTATTTAAAACAGAAACGTACAAAATAACTGACTTGTTACACATAGACTAGTCCATCGCCCAGCCGGCGTGGTAGCGCGTCGCTTGCGATCTACAAAATATGCAAATGTGAACATAACCTGCAATGGTACTTGCCCGACATAACGGCATTAGTGGTCGTTGCTCAATGAAACTGTGCTATCACCGCATTAAGGTATAATAAAAAGACCATACAAGAGAGCGAAAGTAATGATAATCGTCTAAACAACATGCAGATAAGTGTACGCCTTTGAACCTTGTTTAAAGTAGACAAACAATGCTTCATACAATAGGCGGTTCTCATGTCAAAACTCTAATCATTTAGAAAACGCGGTACGTACATTTTGAGTATCAATAGCCGGCGAGAGAACCAGCAAGAATAGGATTGGAGTACTATGACCGATTTGTTGAAAGAGCGTTCCAGTTAACGAGCGCGAAAGTCAACAAGACAAAGGCGTTACAAAACTTTCGTTGGCCCGCGACGGCGAGCATCTGAGCTGGGAGGCACAATAGGCGGCATTAGTATTCCGTGTGCGGAGCGCGAAGGCAACGGCAGCGGGGTGGACTGCCCTGAGGAGTCACCGCCCGCGGAGCCGTGCGCTGAATACCGGCCCTCGTGGACAACGAGCATTCCATGCCACCGTACGGCAAAGCTACGCATCACCATAACTGTACGACATTGGGCAACGCAGCCGACATACATTATTTGGTTTACGACCCGTTAGATCCTTTTGTGATACCCATCACACAATTCAAAGCAAAACGAAATAGATAGCTGGTTTTCGATGAAGAGATAAGAATTTCTCTTCCAGTGAAAATCACACTCAAACAACTACGAATATATAAATCAATGTGGTTCAACATTAACGATGCGAACTCCGAAACGAGAAGATCAACAGGTGTGCAAGTAACGGCCCTGTCAAGGAATTTACCTACAGTGATATGTACTGGAATTACTACCGATTCCGTTAGACACGAACAGCTGTTTGATGTATTTGGTAATGTGGCAGTGGATTGAACTTATCACTTATTTTACTGAACACCGAACATTTTTACAAATTAATAATAACTCGCACTCACTTATGTGATGTATATTATGAAATTAATGTATTATAAATAAAATGATAGCAACAATCGAAGCCATCCAACCGACAGACAGCGAAGCCTACGCGTGACTAAAATTGAGTACGAACGTAGGTACACACAATGCGTGTTAAAAACGGATGCAGCAATGGCCTAAGGATATATGAAAATAATAATTTAATTTGTTAAATACAACTTTAATTCAAAAAAAATAAGCACGAATTGTGTAATTTAAGGAGTTTTCTAATTATTTCTATGTACATTAACGAATATTTATATATTTATTTATTAACTATGAATAAGCAAGTTATGGACATAAAATATTGCAACCCCTTTTTCCTACTGGGCAAGAGTGTTCCCATAGGTAGGCCTGGATATTTTATCACCAATGTACTTCAAATCTCGGTACAACAGATAATATCAACGTCACAACCATAATCTTATCTGGTTCAATGGCATTCCATGACCACTTGATAAAAGAATAGCAGTAGCGCAAAGGGAATTGCTAACGAAATCGTTCAATATAAAGTTATCCAATATGTCTGTAAAGATTCGCTACAGACTGCGAAAGCACGCGCAATCGAAGTTACAGCAAAGTAAGAGATCGAAACATTAAGCAACTTCCACACAGAGGCGCTATCGAGGGCAAACATTTTATTCGGAAGTTATGCACTAAAAGAGAAAATGTAGTTTTTCCATTTTATTTTCCAATGCGCAAATACAACTAAAAGTAACTTTATTCAAACTAAACATTGTTAGTTTTTATAATCGAATCATGTGTTTCTAAATACATATTTTCAGTAGCAGCAAATTAAGTGCGTTCCTTATGAAAATATAGTTTTATTATTTTTATTAAAACCACGCTACTTTACTTATCATCAAATAAATGAGCTTATCAAACGTTTGAATATTTTGTAAATATTACACAACATGGTGACTAAACTTTCAAATCTATGATCACCAATGTAATCCGATCTTTACATTCGTAGACTCCTACAGCCCGCCTCTACTACAAACTTGTGCGCGTAGTTAACAGCACGGCTCCAACTTCTAACTGGTGTTAGGAACATTCGGAACATAAATCGTCTAAACGCATTGGTTTCAGAATTTATCACCACAATTCGGGTTTCATTGTTCGCTTAGATAATGGCAGTATTCCATTAATTCACAATCAGAATGCATTCTGTTGAGAAATATGGTGCAATGAAAGTCTGTAATTAAACTGAAACGGGTTAGGAATTTAAACGTTATGATAATAAACGAGGTGGCCACGAAACTGTTAATTCCAGTTTCAATCCTGCTAAACATTTATTGTAGAAACGTTTAAGTAAAGTACCCAAATAAGTATTATACAAAATTAAAACTTTTGTTTTTTCCTTAATTGAGAATATATTATAACTTTGGATATAATGACTCGATGGCATCCTCAGCATTCGGAGTAGAGTAGCAGAAATACATATGTGTGGCGACGGAGAAATAATTTTAAAAGCATTAATATAAACGTGTCATATAAACTCAGAACGAATACCTATGCATTCCAAACTAGACAAGCCATGCGCACAAACAATCAAAAACTAATATTCAGTATAAAAACTGGCAATTAGGCACAGCATCTGTCCTACCGCATCTGTATTCAAATACGGACGCAGTACCAAACACAAAACATCCCATTTGCGTCACATCGGAAACGCATTAAGCGACGCGTCGGTGCTGTAAGGGCGCAATATCCGACCGGTAACGTACTATATGTGGCTACTGGCTCGGGAACAACATTGCAAAGCTGGGAAAACAAAAACAAAGCGCAGGTGGACCTTATACTCTTATAAGTCTTATAACAAAACTATGTAGTCTACTGTGACTGGTTTGAAGCGTGTATGACAAGATTGATATGATACGAGTACTTACATTATCATGTAAGTTCCAATTTAGTCCCTTTTGGATCTTAGAAAAATAGAACATTGAACCAAAGTCCCTGAGCACCAGTAATCACTAGTACAATCAAATGGATTAAATACTCTTGCTGCATCAATTGCTAAATTGCGTTTTTATTATGTAAAAAAAGAATTCCTAAAGTACAAGTGGTAGAGGGTGAAAATCACGAATAATCATGCGATATATCCAAAAAATCAAATTAAATGAAAATCTCGCCTGTAATGATGGTATATTTTAATAACTTAAGCGATAGACTCTGCAAGCACGTCTACTAATAGCCACTTGAAATTTCATGTTTCAACGAACCCAATTTAAGCAGCTAAGCTTTAGCTTATAAATTGAATAATGAAAGTAATTTATTAACTTAGGGAATTAATAATAGACCTAATATTGGACAAATCGCCGAAATTTGTATTCGTCAACTTTGCTCTTTGCCAAAATTAACGGAGCCTACTTAAATTTTTAATATTCACAGACTTCCCTTCTCTTTGCCTATTAAACTGTTTATTGAGATTAATGAAGAAATAAATATTCTCAGCAAAGTAACTATTACATAAATTGGTATAATTATTTTTCGCATTGAAACATATATGGAGGAAAACCTCACATATTACATCAGCTCTTATGTCATAACGGAAAGGGATGGTCCATTACGGTGATATATGACATGCCGAGTCTTACCTTATTTTGCTGAGACTCGTTTGGATAGGACATCTGTTCTGCTTTCTCTTGTTTTTTGTTTAATCGACAAAATTATTAATCAGCTCATATTGCCCACTTCAGAATCTCAAATTATGTATATCAAAGTCAGCTCAAACACTATCAGTCCCGTAGAGAGGAGAAAAGTTCCAATAAAATGTTCCCAGTCCACTGGAACCTTATTTAAGAGCACTCGATTATTCAGTGTGAACGGGCTTGTGCGGCGAGTGCAGCGGCAATGGAGTCCGAAAAGAGCTATTTCCACATGAAGCGCATTGACGCTGGAGGGACGTCTATTTTACGACCATGTGATGAATATTCTGAATTTATCCAGGTTGCTTAATTGACTTTTAGTAATACATTATACGATAGAGACAAAGGGTGACATAGCTTATATGGATTTGTACTCTACAGAAATCGCCATTAGTCAACGAGCTTTTAAATGACTATTTTGCTCACTTTTCTGCCAATCCAAGGTCAATATAAAATGTTTTCCAACAGAATTTCATTAAGATGAATTGTGGAACATATGTATGTCTTGTAAGAATCTCTGTTATATTCTACTCAACGAGCATTAAAATCATTGTCATATAATGGCACTAAGCAGGTTTACAGCATTGCTACAGATTTGATTATAATTATTATATTTTCCAGTAATTGAAGTTTGGAATACATTAAAAGTAAGATGTGAAAGTTTCAGAAATAATGTTAGTCACTGTAAAACACATTTAACAATCTACCCGTAAGTATGTCGACATCATGACAATCAAAATGTATTGTGATCTACAACGTAGTCACTTTCATCTTTATTGCAGTTACAAGTATGGCGTAAATCTGTATAAGGACAACAATGGACCAACAGATCCGTTAGACAATGACGTGATATTTGATGTAGAGGCCAAATATGGGCCATACGACGTCCGTATTTACTATTGGTTCCAAGTAAATGTAGAACCAATAATGGTCCTATCAGCGGCTGGTCTTACCCAATACTTTGACAATAACGGTAGGCCATTACATGAATACCTCCAGAGACTACATGCAACCGTAAATCTGTGTATAAACGGACAAAACTAATAGATGAAAAAATATATCACTTGCCTGAAAATTATAGACGTAAGAAAAAATTAAAACTCTAAAGATTCTTCAAATGTCTAATGTAATAAACAATTCGAAAATGGTTGTAATGTGTTTAATGGTAATACGTAAACAAGGTTAGATACAATCTTATAAGAAACCACTATCAGGATAACTCCTTATGCAGTATACGATTACGGACTCTACAATTTACTGAAACGCATCTTGAATAACATTAACATTCATTCATTTCATTATCTTCTGCAAATCAGACACGTTTCACACTCCGCATTTACTCATTCTAAGGTCGTATGTTTTATCAAACATGTGGCCACTTGCACATTGTAACCCCTTTTAATTGGAATTTTGTTTACGGTAAAGCCTAACGTACCTTACATATATGTAGCTTAAAATGTAAATTTAAATATGTACGAGCCCAAATTTTACCGTAAAAACATAGTAAAAACAATACGTATATAATATATGACCTCTTAAGATATGCGACATTCACCATTTTTACGCAGAATTTTGCAAATTGTCTAGTATCGAACATAAGACTGGACTGAAATAGAATGTGAATTGAAACTTAGTAGAAGATTAACGTCTTACGACGTTTATCTTTAAAATGACATCTGCAGTAACAAATACTAATAAACCAATAGAAAAACGTATGATTAATTTTGTATAAATAAACCATAAGCCCTTACAACATCTTGGCACAGTACAGTATGTCGTAATCAATAATCTTGATGATGAACTAATCTCTATTTCAATTGACCGCAACGTCCGGTTCCTTAAGAAGCTATTATGATCAATTTGTACAACATTTAAGTATTTAAGTCATTATTCAAACATCTGATGAAAAGTTAATAATTAGGCAATCAATGGGTGTACGATAAGGTATAATTTACACGAACTACTTCCCGTCCGATTCGAGAAAACATCACGTTATATAGAAAACAATAGTAAGGTTTGCTATGAAACATGACGCCGCGTGCCTTTGTGTGTTGATGAATACGTCTAAATATATAAATACGTCGTATTGTGTTATGTGAAGCACTGTCTCGGCGTACAGTGAGCCAGGTCCCGTTATCTGAGACGCCATTGAATGGAACTGCAACCTGACTGCTTATTAATGGAGGGCGTCGATCAAGCCATACGCTAGGGATTCGCGACAATCGCGACCGTGCACAGGATGTGGGACTATTTTCGTAATCTCCAAGGGCAAGAGCATTTGTAGCGATATCCGGAAGCCACTGGATCTAAGTAGGAATAGCGTCGTATCACAAATGGTCGAAGATTTGTATTTACAAATGGTATATTGAGTGTTGTTAACTAGAATTATGAACTTGAAATCTAGTTTTCAATTTAACATTTTGTCGAAATTGATGGACATAAAAACGTTAATTGACTTTTCTACGAAAACTTTTGTCTAACGATTCACTCTCTTCAAAGTAGAAAATGATCTGCAAGGATATTAAAAAAAAAAATTCGTACTAAATATAAATTAAGAAATCTTCGATCTATGTTAGTCTTCTTTAGACGCTTAACACTAGTAATTTCCGCTGCGCGCCAATCCTAATCCAATACAAAAATCTTAGAAAGAAAACTAAAATCAGAGAAAAAAATAGGTACAAACTTTACGTTGCCAAGAAACTTAACTACGCTAGCTGAGCACTACAAAGAATTTTATTCATTAAGCTATTCTAATCTAATCCACTCCGTTGTTGAGGGCTACAAAGTCTGTGTACACAGACGATAGGTTCTGCGGCTTACCAAGGTACCCACCTAGGACGAAAGCGCATAGATCTCGTTACGCTCTGCGCTAGAAAGTTGGTCCGGATTTGTGAATAGGATCCGTGTCGCTTTACACAAAGCCTTTTCAAGAATTAACATAACAGGGAAAAACTATTAACAAAACAGAGAAAAAGACACAGACAAAAAGACAGATACTGATTCAAAGTACACGCATCCGGCAGACATAGGTAGTACAAGATTTTCATCCGAAAATTTAACATCGATAATATTGTGCAGTGTTGCATGTAAAAACGTTAATTCTGCACGTAGTGCAATTAGAACACCCTTTTTATTAATATTCAATATTATCGTAGAAAATTTCAATAAACGTACACATACACATGAGCATATATTGAGCTTACAATTATAACAACCGCAAAATCTAATTTGGTCATTATTAAGCTATGAATATTCCAAGTTCAAGGTACCTTTAAAACTCGTAAAGGTTAGGTCAGTAATTACATTGACATCCCGCCTTCAATTTGAATGTTAAATGCTCCCTTTGAAGCTACATAATACCTCTTCAACACTTTCATCCCCGTTTAAGCCTTTACAATTTAATTAGGGAATGGCCGCCATTCCTTTTATCTCTTTTCGACTCACTCGTTTAAGATTTAAGTTCAAGTTTCCAATTTACATTTTTCGAATTTCGCACTATTCACTTGTGTGAAGTACAATATGTTATTAAATTTTAACATTCATAATCATTCGATTAACGTTGATAATCATTTGGTATTGGTTACCCGGTCACTAAAATAATTTAGAAAAATACGAACTTTCAACTTTTTGACTACTACATAAAATCTAAATGCAATTTTGATTTCTGTAAATAATTGTAGAGTGAATAATTCTCGAAGTTTCCTTTTATTCCTATCACACAGGAAATCACTATATATAATAAGTTGATTACATTTTTTGGCAACAAGCTTTACGTGTTATGTTTTTATTGTTATTTGCCATTCTACAATACGTCATGTACTACCCAGTACTTGGCACAATTCTCACCCCAAAACTGCGTCAAACCTCCAATATACTAGTCACCATTTGATTACGATTTTAAAACGGGATTATATTGAAATCGACGAGGAAAGATATTTCTTATATCCCTTATTAAGCACTGTATGCTTAGATTTTGTTGAAATATCAACAATGCTTTTGTTTCGGGCTTAAACCCTCTTCCTTTTGGTATAAACTCGTCGTTTAGTACAAGATTAACTTTAAGATTAATTATTCCAGGTACTTTGTTTGCAAACCATTTCCAAACGAGTGAATTTAAAGTAGTTTCATGTAATAAATCGTTAGCATAATTAACAAAAGTGAATCATTCAACACGATTAAGACTAATTGCTTCGAGGGGAATCTTATAATGAAAACTTCATTACGCATTTTTTACATTTCGCAATGAATTTGTTGTGGGAAAATTTAATATAGTAATATTCAGAGGTTTCCTGAAAAAAGATATTAGGATATTTCCATTAACACCGCAACGATAGTTATCATCATCTGCAATTTATAACGTATTTATTAATAATATATCATCTGCAATTTATAACGTATTTATTAATTTAAATATTCGATTTTTTTGGTTCTATTCATACGTATACATTAATTATTACATTGAAAAGTATTCTTTAATACCTTATAAACATACACCTATAACTTAAACTTAATTTTTATACACTCAATTCATTGTATTCATCAAATTTTAAACTTCGCTAAACATCAACTGCAGTTTTATTGGAAGTCCCCCCTTGTTTGCGACGCGACGGTATCCATACAACTATAGACTATATTATAACTTTAGACTAGACTCTAGTCTAGACTAGGCGTTAGCGTAGGGGCGCACATTACAGATGCTAAAGAGCTAGTCAATGCTTGAAATATTTAAACTAACGGTTTTAGAGAGACTGCTGAAATATATAAGCTTACCAAATAACATTGTTTTTGTGCACCATTTGTAGACCAAGTAAACCAATGAAAAACAGAAGTTCTAAGATATTTGGATCAATTTGGAAGCTGAATTTGAAGCGTTTCAAACAAAAAGAAAACAAATCACTTTAGCATTCCACAGCAAAGTGATTGTATGTTTTCATTCGACTAACATTCATTACTAGTACTAGGTACTAAGAAATTATATCAGTGAGGATATTACGAATATCATTTGTTTTATGATTAAAGTTTACTACTACTTTTTGTCTTTAATCTAACTAGTTATAGACCTGAGCAAGGTCTAAGTTAGGTACTAGTTAGAATAAAACAGTTGCAACCTCTCCGCCTATACCCAATAAGCCCACTTTCCGACCGCTTGAAGGTGGTTACATCATTAACATTCGAGTACTTCGTACCTATTATAACCAACTACTATCAATTAGAGTGGCAATCATGAAATCATCAATCAAGTGAAAACCCATAATAAATACTATAATTATCTATTCAACAAGGAATAGTTAAATATAAATTCATCTGTGACATTGTTACATATTGCATAAATTTAACCACATATTGATCAAAATAAAATTAATTTAATAATTTAGTTTCCCGCAGAGGTATAATAAATAACTACCGTTAATACATTTATGATACGTACCTACTTAACACAAATATGATTCACAGTACATATATTGCAATTTTATCTGACTATAAAAACCTATCAGTTTTCAAGTGTGTACTTGAATTAATGGTTGTTTCCAGATGCGTCATGTACAATTATACACATTGACGTGTCTTGCTTGGATATATAGATTTCAAATTGTAAATTTCCAATGAGTAGTAAAGTAGCAAGGTACTTATAAATTTTATTGTGTCACAAAAGAGTTTCGATAAAAACCTTAAATATAACTTGACTGCACAAACGTCCTACTCTTCTACTCAATATACAAATATTTAACATTCGATTACTTTAGTACAAGAAAACTAATTAAATTGCCAATATCGAATATCATATATACTTGTCAAACATTTAATTCCGTCCAATTTTTATAAGCCGCTGATTGATTCTACAGGAGTAACACTACACTCGTAACTCTCAAAGAGGTGTAGTTGAATGAACGTCATTTGGGAAAGTGCCGTCAGAACTGATCACGCAATATTGGACATACATACCGTACGTACGTATATGACACCGAAATACACATCGCATTAAAACGATTAAGTCATCAGCTTTTCTAAAAATATCTACGATTGTGTTTTGGTTTGAAATGCAAAGTTAGAATGTACACCTAAACTACCCATGAGAGGCGTTCCAACTTCATCTTCAGAGCCTATACGATTATGAGCAACTTGACGTGCATTTGCTTCTACACGTGATACTAAAAAATACACGTTTCCCAATTCACAAACAATCGTATAACATGACATCATCACGTGTAATATCATTACGTTCCCGGTCGTGATGTGTCTACCTTCCAACGTGTAGTTGAATGAACGTAATTCGGGAAAGTGCCGGCGGCCGAACCGACCGGTCACGCAACGGACCAAGTTGTAAACGCAACCCGAAATATAATTGGTGTCGGTATGATTAAGTTAATTGGGACTAGTTGGGAGTACTTGCTTTGTTTGCGGAATCGGAAGTGAACGGTGTCAGGTTAAACAAAGAACTAATATTGTAAGACCGATAGCGCGTGTATCGGTTACACGTTACTAAGTGGTACCGTTGTCTCAGCATTTTACTTTGAAATAACTAATATGAAGTTTTATCGCAAAACTCTCATCTTTCACTATCAAAACTGTCAGATTGGCCAAGTCATCATGTCTTAATATTTAATATTTTAGCAAAAAGATAGACAGCAAGACGCCACAAACGTTTTACAGATAGAGAAAGATATGATGAATAGCTATTGACAAAAACTTGACGCGAACAAAAACAATTCGCTAAGGAATGTAGAGCCTCGAGCGATCACTCCAAGAGCATGTTTCAAGTCAAACGAACAAAATGATATATCTACACTACACAACTAGGGAAAACATGTAAACGGAATGTCATAAACATACGCGTATCAGTTTTTTTTAATGGTTACGGAGCCGATATTTCAATAAGTTTTTCACATAAGTGAATTCCTTTAATCGATATTATAAGCACAGTTTGTTGCCGATGTCGAATTATGTATGTATTTTCAATTACAAACGCTATCAAAAGTATTCGTTTTGTTAGATAAACGATATTCTATTCCCTTCGCTTTTTTCTATCCTCAATAGTACTTTTAATACTAAAACTTTTAGTTTTAATACTTAAATACTTGTATATTTTTGTTTTACCTTTTTTAATTGAGTTAGTTACATACGCTGTCGATTCGTATATATATTTTGTTAAATGTATAGTATAATTATATGCCATGAGATATGAATGAAACAGGATATAGTACCGGGACACGCCTACTTTACGATTCTTAATAGAGAAATACAGATGTCCGAATGTCTCACTCACTAGATAAACATGTCACTGGTATGAGATAGACAAACACCATAAGTCGCCATTCAAGGTCATTGCGACACTCGCTGCCTGCGCAATTAGCATGAATTTACAACCAGTTGGCGAATAACTAATGCATAATATTACATACAAGGAATACGAAGTTGTCCGCCCACTTGAGATGCTGTGACGAAATATTTAGTACAGGCGCGCAAGAAAATTTCTAACCAACTATGTATGGCATGTAATAGGTATGATAGTAAATACGACATGCTTCAGTGGTGATGTAGTAAGAATGCAAGGTCTTGACGAATGTATCCATATTGATATTTCTTTGCTTATGTTAACTAATGATTACTGCACGGAACACACTACTTATTTATAGGGTAAAATTGTGATTTTACTATTTACGAAGTAGTCGCAAACTTGTATTTATACTAATTTATATAAAATTTTAAATACGAAAAAACCGTGTTCTTAAGTGTTTTTTTTATCATAACATCAATGTTTACTTCTTATGAAAAACTTTACCTCTCTTAACATACAATTCTCACATTATAAAAATTAAGAAAGACCTACCTGTAAATCAATGATCAAGAAGCAGCCTCTTAACCTCTCAAGTCTTAAAACCGGACTTGATTGATGATGACGGGATGTTTACTTTTTGAGGCCGTCGAGTTATGCAAACAAGGACTCATTTTAAAATAACAATGAAAAAATATTCATTACCATGCAGATGATATTTTCAAAACTTTAGACGCGAAATATTTAAGAAATCACGCCTATGACATATTAGTTGAGAAAACGACGAGGTGTCCATCAGACATTTGAACATTATAATTAATAAATTTTGAAAGATAGTTTACGTTCCGTCTCAGTTTTCAAGGAAGCGACATATCTACTGTCCATATTGAAGTCTAATAACATATACCTTGGGAAGCAGCGACACTTGATGTTTTATTATAAAGTGCGCCATTAAGTTATCTTAAAACAGATTTGAAAACTATCTGGATGAAGATAACAGGCGATAAGTCATACTGAAACATAAAACAAACACAACGTGCAAGATGTTTTAACGCGAAGTGTTTATTCAATTGCGAATAAATTCCAGTGTAACGTAAATTCTAAGAAATATACAAAGAATAGCGTGTAGTATTTATTAGTACTCCTGCTATGATCTAAGGCCAAGGTTCCGGCCTTTTTAATTTATGCGTCCAAAGCTAATTATGAGCCTGTCGAAAACACAGCGTCGCTTATGAAGAAGCATAGTGTACTCACCTTATTTTTAGTCTGTACTTAC
>DWPV01001264.1:0-21697 GCA_018251915.1 Urbanus proteus proteus | reverse complement strand
AAAGTTCTCTAAGTTGTGTGAAGTCTACCAATTTGCACTTGGCCAGCGCGGTGGACTACGGCCTAAAATCTCCCTTACTGAGAGGGGTCTCCTCAGTCCAGCAGTGGGACAATAATTAGTTGACGACGACACTACATATGAGTGTATTTTTCATTTATTAAATCCAGCTTGCTCGTCGAGACCGATTGTGGAAGTCGAACCCACGCAGTCTACGCACACGTTACACCGAGCACGTCTGAATGTTATGCATTGGACCCGTCGAAAATATCTGTGCATCTGTCAAATGACGATAAGCGATGATGAAAGATGCTTGGACAATCGTACCAATGAGAACGGAGCGGTGGGCATTAAGATGTATCTTGAAATGATAAACAAGACACTGACTATCTGTTCATGAATGGCATTGCAAGGTGTGTTATGAACAGAATGTGGCATAAATTCCTATGAGATAGAAATATAAATATTCTAAACTACAAAAAACTGATAATTAAATAAATTTGATTCGTTGTTTATTATAAAATTGGCACTTATGATTAATTTAATTGAAGAACAAGTCTTTATGGGAAGCACGGTTTTTTGTTATGTTTTTTTTTTGTTTTGATTTTTTTTTAATCTTGTTTTATCCTTAACACCTATAGCTAACAAATATTGAGCCAAAATATTGTGTAACAGGGATCAATTTAGTGTCGGCAAGTTTAGGCGGCCGTTTACGGCGCGTACGACGTGCGGCCGTGGCATTATCGCGACAGAGATTGTTGTTTATTTCATCTCGGCTGTGTTCTGCGCATCGATCACACTGACTCATCACGGCTGATTGCGAATGGCATGCATAGGCTTATATCAGACCGTTTATAGAAGGATAAACAACATATTTCTGTTATAGGTTAAACGATAGATCGGAATGTTTAACTATTTATTTTCGTAGTAGTACGAATTTGCTTCTGATTAACACTGTTAGTTTTAAACTGTTACACTCATAATAATAATAATAACAATATCATTTAATTACAATAATATTGTTTACGACAATTGTTTGAAAATTACTTTCTCTAAATTACACGGACCATAACAGGTGACGACATTCGTCACTAATTAAATTTCCTATACATAGGCACGCCAAAATAAAAGATTGATCATCTAAAAAATCCAACATAAACACAAACTAAACAACAATAGACGATCTGAACTTAAAGTAACGATTTGTTAGTTGGCAACTTGGCAGAAATAACACATCCGTAAATAGTCAGGCAACATTGTATCGTATCAATTAATTAATGTTACTAAAATAAAAAATGCTTTGTATACCTAGACATTTCCGGGACAAATCCTTAACTACGTCTATAACAATCTTAACAATTTTATCCCCGTAATAGATATCAATTTACGTACGTTGTAGATGTTTATGTATCTAGTAGGTTACCTACGCGTATCGAGTAATCTACCAGCAATAAAACAACAGTACGCACTATGCAAGGTCGTGTTATTGCGTAGTTGTGTTCAGTTCCAAGTATTTCAGTCGGATCCGGGTGTATTGTAGTGTATAACGCAACTCGCTGGCGACGAAGGAAATGAGTAACGTGACATCCCGTTTTGCACGGAACAGCCCAGTTTGTACACAGGTAGACGCTGTTCCGCAATCCTTAAGGAACACATGGAAACGTCAGAATTACTTCCTGTACACAAAGTGAATCCATTACAATGATTCGCTTATAGTGAAATGTGATGTTCTTTCATATCTTGCGTTGTGGTTACTGCAAAACACTTTTAGGACAGACTTGCCGATGATTAACATAAGCGTACCAAATTCGGTACCTACTTACCTATAGAAGTCCGCTGTCCGGTCAAGGTTACCCAAGACTATTAATTTATCGCTGCGTAGATATCATTCGTATCTACTACTAATAATACTATAAGTTTCATTAAAATTGGTCCAGTGACGTAATCGCCATTAATATAGGCAGACAAGTAGTCGATTCCTTTTAATATTGGCTGGTTTATTATTATGGCGCTAATGGCGCTTGCATAATATGCGTAGGTTGGAAATAGATCTTTAGGCTTTAAATCAAGGAATTCATATAAAAAAAAATTGTATGGGAATATATTTAAAATATAAATATTATAAAAAAGTTAAGGTCGTGCTCGTCATAAATTACAATAACACGGTTTGAAGACGCGTAACGCTACTGCGCATGTGCAAGGAAAGCGCGGAAGAAACGAAAATGGCGTCTCAGTGTAAACAACAACGCCAGCCAAATATTTATTTAGATGCCAGATAACTACATTTCTTACTGTGTGGCAGCGAGGTGTGGCTTATTAAAATACGAAATAACAACAGCTTTTATGTTACTTTTATTTTTGCAACAAGAATAAAGTTCGCTATGTAAAATGTGCTAATGACAAATCTTGATATGAATAATTAAAAGCTAAAATGTTTTTAAATGACATACAGTGACTAACAACAAAGTGGTATTAAATTAGGTTGCAAATTCAAAAAGTTCGGGTTCAAACCCATCGGCTTTGGTATTTTTAAAGCATTCTTATGTGGCGGAAAGATATTGTTTAAGAGGGAGTCGGTATGAAACGCATTCTATTATCATCATAAAACAATCTCCGTCGTGAATCAATTTACGATGGTTGGAAATAGCACGAAAGAGTAAAATATCTAATAATAAACCGCATAACATAGATTACAAATTGCTTTGTAGCTTTGCCAATTTGATTTGTACGTAAAAACGTTCATAAAACAAATGGTCCTAGTAAGTAGTTATAATGGTTCAATATAAATCAATTGCACTTAATAAATATTGCCGTGAAGTAAACTCACGACTTCTTGTTACTAGCTAAGTGTTTACCACTTATCATTTATTTATACCTACTACATTTTATCTAATAGAATTCAAAGTATATGACTTTTACTCAATGAAAATCTGTATATAAAAAACAATCTATATAAATAAAATTATTAAAAAAAAATAAGATAATTTTCCGCAGACAGAACTTGCGTCGTACGAGTAACATGCGCACGATCATATCAGCTTGATCGAGCAATGCGCACCCGTTCGTTAACCAGCAAGGAATAGTAGTGCTCCAACTTCAACGCAACAGTGGGTGCACGCATTGCGATGCAAATGAACTCCGCGCCACGAGCCCCCGCCGCCCCGCCCTTGCCAGCCTCGGTCACTCGGTCCAGCGGTTATTTATAGATTGTGGAATGTTATTGTACTTCACTGATCTAGTCGCGTATCGAACGCCTTATCGATATCGATCGTAACGTGCCCAATAGTACTGAAGCTATCTGATTGTATCTACAAAGGTATTTCGTAATCAATCTATTTTTAATATGATTTATTTACAGATTATTTTCAAATTACGATAATAATCATGTTTTGAGAGCTTAAAGCTCGGCTCAGTCTTTGTAACAAGATAAGTTCTAGAACTATTCTGATAAACAAACAAACATATCGGTTACGTCTTAGAAGAATATGTGGGTGGAAATATATTTTCTATTATTGGCAAACGAAGATAAATATTGTTGATTCGCTCAGTAAAAATAACCTACCTAATCTACCTATACAGATAATTACAGTTTAGTGATTGACTGGCAAGGTGGCGAGGCAGGGCAATACAAAATATTGAACGGATTTGAACGCCCCGAGTTCCCCCCAACCCCTCGCCTCCGCGTTTACTACGTCGCTACTACAACCTCCGCCCCGCCCGCGCGCCGCCGTACCCCGCGCCCCGTACCACGATGCTACGCCGCTAAATGTGAGAGACGACAAGCCCCCATTGTAGCTTTCAATTGAATTGTAAACAGCGTCCGCGCTCTCTCCGAGTCTGAGGAACAGGAAAGTTCAAGGCGACGAAGGGATCGGTCCGCGTGTTCCTTGGTACAGGGCGCGGACGGTTTATTAATGGTGGAATGGAGCTTTTACGTTTTACGATAATTTTGTAAAATTATAGTCATTGAGCGCGCTTGCGTTCGCTCGTCGGGTAAACAGGTTGCGTCATAGTTGTATGTACGTACGGCGTAGTAGAGCGATGTGTAATACGCAATGATGCACATCGCTTCGGTGCAATGAATGCTCTCGCGTATTCTCGAGAGTCATGTGATCCACACTACCAGATCGTAATCGTTATGCAATTACCTACCACAAGCAACCATGTTTACGTATTTGTTCGTAAGTATTATTATTTTATAGAATCAAATTTACATATCTCATGTACTATGTCTAATAAACATTTTACGAGAACCTTCACGTGAATTCTATTATAAATAAGAGATTTCTTAATAAACACAAAAAGCTTACTTCATTCATGAATTCTTAACGGATATAAGTAGGAATAAAAGTCTGAAAATAAAAATGAACCACAACTAAATCGAGATGGAACAATATTGGGATTCTCGCCCTAGTCAACTTACCTATGAGAAAAGAAGAGACCTTAGCTAGCGGCGGAATCATCTTAGGAGAGAATAGAAGAATATCAAGTGTGAATAGGGGATGGAAATAGCGGCCGGTGTTAATTACGGCTTGCAATTGGATTCCACCTTGTTTACTCAGAAATGAAAGATCTGAAGTCGAATAAAGTAGGTTGGTAGGCTACAAGAGTAGTGGTAAGCGCGCATAGCCCTGCGGATTGCGTAGATCTTAATCGATCTACATAGTTAAACAACGTCGGGCACTGTCGGTAGATGGATGGGTGACCGCTAGTGGTAAAAATTTCATGCGCGTTTCTGTGGTTCGGGGGCACGTTAAGCTGTCGGCCCCTGTTGTAATCATCGGGTAGCAGTCGTTAAACATTGTCGGAGGCCTTACAGGCGGTTTGAAAACATCCGACACGGGTTGGCCAGTAACCTACCTCCCCTTCACCAACACGCATTGGAGCAGCATAGTAGAGTATCTACGCTCCAAGCCTCTCTCAGTTGTGGAAGAAGACCAGTGCCCAGCAGTGGGACATAAAAAGGGTAAATTGCTCCGAGAAGAGCTTTAAGGAAATTACAAATGAGTGGAGCGATCGACAAAAATAATATTCCTGATGAACAACTCTACACTAGATTCTTCTTTTGGTTTTCGGGTTTTAAAATGTAAGGTATGTAATGTAGGTTTTAAAGTGTAAGTGACTTATTGGTTGCCTTCGGACGCGATATTTTTTTAGAATCGTCTTCGTAAAGACGTAACCTTTTTCTTCCAAATATGATAATTTGTAAAATATTTAGATATTTAACCGTACAGGAGCAAAACTAACCCGAATATCTCGTCCGAGAATGCGGTAAAGCGAAAGTAAGGCGAAATGTTCGTATTATTAATCTTGTAGGAATGCACTCGTAAAAATCGGAAAATATCCATAAGCATATCCGTGAACCGGTTTCATATAAATGCGGATACTTATTACCTTAATTCAATATTCATATTATACAAACAATAAAGATATTAACAAACAACTAAACTCCTTTTACAGCTCTTGGTTTAATTGTTTGTTTAGTAGAAGGATCCTAGAATAGGTACCTACTTGTTTAATCATTTAATAAAAAAAAGATTTGGGTATATAAGTCAGGATTTCCTGTCAGATAATTGCCACGTGGTGCATCCTGGAAGATCAACTGTACATGTTCTCTCTTCGACAAGTTTTTCATCAACGTTTCTAGGTGTAGATAGGTATCAACTTACTAATATGTAAATAGGTACCTATGATAAGATACCAACTTGATCTTTTTCCCTAAGCAGTTCATGTACATATATGTAGGTACAGAAAAAATGCTTAAGCTCCTTTTGAATTGAAACTACCTATACCTATTCTTGTTACCTATTATATTCTGGTTACACTATTCTGGTACATAACTAATGATTCCAGCCACATCAAACTAGTTCTTTATTCTTGTGGTGTCATAAAGCTCCCTACATTCAATTTTATTATCTTAGAGGGCTTAAATTTTGAGTGTTGCTGCGGCGGCTATGTGGGCGATATTCCTAACCTACTCTATTTCCGGCATCGCGTGTGACTCACTGCGCTTTCACTGCAAATGTCTAGGTACGGATAATTGGCGTCACTCCACCACCGTTGAACCCAACTCAGTCCCTTCTCAACTACTCAAGAAGAACGCTAGTTCAGTCGACAAACATACATCTCAAAGGTAAGCTTACAATAACAAATATTAGAATGCCCAAAGGCATAGGAAAGGGCTTTTTCAATAATAATTATAAACTACACAAGAAAAAAATGTACCCTTAAGGAAGTTTATAACAATAGAAACCTTAACCTGTCTCAACAACCATTTCAATCAATTTATTATCGTTTCTCAATAAGATTTGCACATAAGGAAACGACAAACATACCATACATTGCGACTAATCACCCATTGGTATGACCCGGCCTGCGTCTGTGTGCAGACTATAAAATATGGTAGGTAAATAGTCAAATGCTAATTACTTTACTGATTTATACGATACTACTACATTACCTACCTATGTCGTATAAATAGCGACAAAATGAAAAGATAAAAAATATTAAATATATGTTTATTATTAGGATAAATAGATATAGAGGTTGGTTACGGATGGCCCTCGGAAGTATGAAAACAGAGTAACTAGATATCTAATCGAGGCAATTGTTATAAAAACACTAATAACAACTGCAAAAGAAATACGTTAGCCGATCGTCTTAACCGTTGGCGCTGCTAGCGTCACGTCGGGCTGCACGTTGATTTATGTTTCCTGTCTCTGAATGGAGATATCAATGGTCGCCACGCCACTCGCCTCACATGGTCCGACCGCCTGTTATTGTTGATGTTCATTCACACCGCTCATTAAGACTAAATATGCAAATTACAACATTGTGAAAAACATCCGCTTGCAATCTCAGCCGGTTGCGGTTTTGATAAAAAATATCAATGTTATTATTATCAACGTACAGTGTTATTTTAAACATACGATACAAGTAGGCATTTGGTATTTGGATATACAGATATGAACAACTAAATTTCAGGGTTATACATTTTAATGTTTACGTACACCTACTAATTTATGAACTTTAGTGTTTAATACGTACATTCAAAATCAAGTAATTATAGGTAATTTTAAATTAATGTAAATAAAATGTTTGGTACCTCATTAAATTTTTAGTATCTAATTATAAATCAATGATTTTATAAAATTGCACCCCGAAATAATACATCATACAATTTGTATACAAAATATCACGAAAGTCCAGTCGTGTATTTCCAATTCATATAAGCATTTCATTTTGAAAATTGATATTTTTGTAAAAAGAAGAAAATTAATTAAATACCGACAGCAACTCACTGAGAAAGTAACGACTCCATTTCAAATTAAAATTTCTCAAGGAAACGCGCGATGGCGTGTACGAAACATTCACAACTTTCAAAAATATACCAAATTGAAATAAGGAAAATGCAGCAACAAAATGAAGTGAGCGTTTAAATCTCTCGGTGCAACCGGATATAAAATTATGTGAACAAACTTTCCAATCTAGCCGACGGCAAAACAAATCTTGCCGAAGTTAGTAGAGCTAGCTCGCAGATTTGAATCCTATCAAGCGTGACTGAGCTTCGGTCTGTGGAAGACACTGCAATCAGCTCCAGCTATCTCGAGGCCTACAAATACACAAACAATATGTTTATTTATGTTCTATGACATTGGGTTGCAAACGTGATATTTTTAGCTAGTTAACAAAATGCCGCATCGTCTTACCGACATAATAACGAATTCCACTGAATTGAATTAGTTCACGGATTGCTTAATTATTTTTCTTAGATTTTCTTCACGTTTTATTTTATAGAAATCACGCTCTTTTCTTAACCGACGTAATATAATAATAATAGGTACAGGTGATAAAAAATATACCTTTACCTACCTACGGGCATATAATTGGATCATTTTAATTTCATAGAGTCGTTAGTGATAATATCTGAAGGCTAACGTAACAAACAACATATTTAGCTATACGGGTTGTTAAAAGTAAATATTGTAAATAATTTCTGACAGTTAATTATTTGAAACGTTTTTGTGTACCTACATATATCTTATCTCTTACAAATATTTGCTACCGAGTTGATCCGATCAAAACATGAATATTTTTCAGCTTACTCATTGAATGTAGATTCGTGCAATTATTTCAAAAGTTACGAACAATATATATTAATATTTTTGTACATTTATAATCCTGAATCAACTCTAACTAACCCAAAAATGTTTTCGGCTTAGTACCTAAGTAGTACCTATGTAAGGGAATTTTCAGTAAAATATTTGATAAAACGGCTTATTTATCCCAGTCTCGTGACCTGAATAGGTATTATAGGTATGAATATAATATACGCACATATATTGTTACACTATCACATCATTGTTTAAATTGCTGAATCCTTTCTATTATTTTTGTCATAGTAGTAAAAGGGATAACGGGTAAATAAAGTGCATTAGAGTATCCCACTGTTCTATTCTGACTTTATTACCCTCGAGCGACCAGAGTGCCGGATCTTAGTTAGATTATAAAGAAAGGAAAAGGTGGCAACCGAACATTCAGGTCACGATCGTAAAGCTAGGTTGGCACCGGCGGAATAATGTGAACCTGAGCACGACAGAGAGACGTCTTCTTCCAAATATAATAGGGATCAATTACTTGTTGATCCCGTGGCAAATTGAACGCTAAATGAAATTCAACGTAAAATCATTCCTGTTATGTAACAAGCTCTAACCACAAAACATATTCAACGTTTTATTAACTTTTAACCATTACCTACTTTATTTTGATGATTTTCTTTTAGCTTACTCAAGGCTAAATGATCTCGGTACATGACTTTACCAAATGATATCTAAACTTGTAACTTAAAAGTGTAAGAATGTAGAAAACTATTTAGAAGATTAAAAGTCTGCAATCCATACATACAAACCTCAACCAAACAATCTGATTTACAACTTAAATACTTTAACATAAAATAAAGGTTATATAATATAGGGTAGGTATATCCTACAGCCTAAATACTACAACACTTTCCTGCAACTTTACATGAGTTGTATTTTGGGCGAGGAATACTTTCTGAGACCTACATACCGCGAATGCCGAATTGCCGATGCGGCGTAGGCATCACAGCCTGTAGGCTTTCTGAGGGCAGACATTTATTTATTCAAAGAATGTAATAAAAGTGGTGCGGCGATGAGCCTACCGCGGACGTGACCTGCCTGAGAAGCCACTCACCAATTCTGCAGGCTATTTATTTACGCATGCCGCGCAGATGGCGCGGTAATACCAATCCAACTCAAATTCTGACCATATAATACAATCAAATTATAACTTTTGAAGGCATTTGAAGCACCACCACCACACCTATCTTTAACTAATATCACAGTGTTAATTGTGGTAATCTATCTGGCTTGAAAGCTGTAGTAAGGGAGACATTTCTCTAAGATTAATAGAGATAGATACTGTGCATCAAGGTGGGCTACGATGAACTTTAAGAACGAATCCCACTGTACGCAGGAAGTTTCCTCCACACATCTCGAATCCTGCCTATCAATATTAAGGTTAACAATGACTTATTAACAGGAACTTCGACCCATTTTTGTTCCATTCCAACTGGTGAGCATGGTTCTTCTTTTGAAGCGAAATTTCGGGCATACGTATTCTTATGGCACTTTTCACTTGGCACTTCACTGTTGATTCATGTGACGAATAAACAATGAATCCTAGGACCCCAAACAGGTATGTTATAACTGATTCCATCTAATTTAATTTTAGAATCTATTCACATTTAGTAGGTTAAAGATTAGCAAATCATTGGTGTATCGGCCAATACCATATCGAGTTACAGATCGAAGATGGCTACCCTATATGTGGTCTCGTTTGGTTTTACCATGTTAGGTCACCGTTCATCTGCAAGGAACACTACGAAAAGTGACTGTTCCACAAATGTAATGAACATAACGCAATAATACATCGCGTACAACAAGAGCAATACAATAAAGTTTAATGTTATGACTATCTGTTAGGTTTATTGTTGCAGTCTGAAGCTAAAAGCAGTAAACACAAGATTTTACATATTCCTTGGCACATATTCCTCATCTATTATATTGTAAATCATTTTTAAGGTTCCGTTCCCACTTTACTTTAAATGAAGTGCCTATTATTCCAATATTATTTATATCGTATAGGTACATTTGAGAACCATTTTGTTTTCCTGTTTTGTGACTTAAATTAAAGCGCCACAGAATATCAGTGACATTAGGAAAAAAATAGGGATTATCACTAACAATAATGTATTTTCGGTCTTCGTGCGTTTCATCTTGGGGATCGAGTCATATACATAGTAAAACGCCTTGAAGAAGGTATACTTACTCGTACCTATAACAAGCTGACGTAAGAAGTCCGATCTGTTTATCTTAAGAAAAATATATCCCACGCCTCGAGTGATTAACTCTTATATTTGTTCCACCTGCTATCATTTATCTTATGTTCGTCGTTATAAAACGTAACAAATGGAGTAATAAACGCTCCATAACAAATGTCATGTAAATAAATTAAGTATGTAACCGGTACAAAAATTCCTATGCAATCGAAAATAATTCTAGATCTATTTACGTTTTCCGTTGCGTGGAACAAAACAGTTGGCGATACATCCAGTATAGAAGCGTTTATTTGCACGCGCCGGCCTCGAAGGGTGTACCTCCGGGTGTTTACGTCGGAGCCGCGTCGGTCGCCGGTGACTCACTAACGGCCTCGTCCAACAACCACGCCGTATAGATTATTCTTCTTTTTTTAATAACATGGGAGTAGCAGACGAGCAGGCAGTCCACCTGATGGCAAGTGACCGCTGCCGCCCATTGGCATTTGTAATCAACCCAAGGAAGAACAGTCTTAATTGAGGTTGGCCACAAATGTGTTGCTATTTCTGAGGACTATGTTGGAACATACGGATAAGTATGTCTCCTTTACCCCACCCTTCACGCCAGAACACAGCAGCTTAACACTGCCGTTACATAGGAATATGTGTGAGTGTGGTGCCGCTGGATTCAAACCATAAAGCGTTCTACCAACGTTTCATTAAAATGTTTCTATGCAATACCCTTCGATCGATCGAAAAGTCGTGCAAGGAAGTTCTTCCTTGGGCGTCAGCTGGCAAGGTCGCAAAGGCGCGGTCGTCGACCTGGAAATGACGGGGGTGGGAGGGGGTCGGGCCGTGGGTTCCGTAGGCCTTCTCGAGACGACCCCCTCGTCTGCGGCATTCCTAGGAACGCTTTATTGCGCATTACGTTTGCACAATGCCCAACTACGATTTCCGCAATTCCATGTCATTTCAACGCTTTCTTCACGATTCTTATAGCCCATTCTTAGCTTAGTGCACGAAATGCATGCAATCATCCCCGTACCATTGCATTAACAATTTCAATGAATACCTACCTACGTATTGGATGAATTCATATTGGACGAATGAATGGAAATGATTATAAATTGTTAGGGATTTCATTAATCAAGCTGAGATTATCCTTCGGGATGACTTAACTGAACTTTAAATTTAAATCAGCATCTTTTGTATTTAAACAATAAAATTTGATGTACCTACAATTATTATAGGTATACGTCTTATTAATTTCTAGTTAACTATCAGTAACCACTACAACCGCCCGTACTTTTATTGCCTTAAAATAATACAACAAATAGAAACGAAAACTATAATATTAAAAAAACCAAATTTTATACGTGGAAATAGAGTACCTAAATAGAGCCGTTTAAAGGTAAACGGTTATTACCGTATAACTAAAATGGGACGAAAAATATAAAGATAGACAATACTACATATAACCACGCATGTTCACAACGCAAAATGTTCACGACGCCCGAGATCTACATTTCTGAACTGGCAACTTAGGGGTACTTAGCAGCGGTGAGATAGAGTGGTTTATTAGCGGGCATCAAAGGCCGCAGCTAGGTCGTTCGCCGGGCAAGCGGCGGAATGCGCTCGGAATGCACGCCGGCGCAAATTGCAACCTCTCACCAAGCCTCACCTCGCGCCGCGGCCGCGCTTGCCGTTTTCGACCGGTTCCACAACCGCGCCGCTGTCCCGTGCCCACTTGCGCTATCGTCGACGTGACGGAGCTATAAACGATGTTCCGTCAAAAGATTGGCCAGAGCGAGTCGAACTCGCACACGGAGGGTACCGTATTTTTTTTCTTACCATTAGTAGGTACTTGTTATAATAGCGGCCATAACAATAAACACTTTGTAAAAATTTAAAGATTCTATCTATTACGGTTCTAGAGATGATAGAGTCCTGTAACAAATGAACAGGCGACGAGGCTTAATTACAACGGTTCCGATTTTGTGAATGTTCTGTCAACACCGGTTCAGCTTCTTCCACGTTTGGTCAAAACAAGCTGGCAAACTCAAAAGGCTCTGTATATTATTATTAATCTAACCTAGAAACCCTGTTAAGTTTTGTAGTTATTTTAAAATCACAAGCAAGAATTAATTTATATGTACGGATAAGGTATCAGTATAATCCTGTAGTGTGCAGGGTCCGTGCACATTACAGGAGCGCCATATAGAGAGCTTTCCCTCAACTAGTTGCTCGTTCCTCGCTTGCGGTGAACTCTATTGTGTGTACCGTGCATTCAAATTACGGGTCATCGCTGGCTCGTTACGCATTTATTTATTCATTGAGCTTGGAATTTTTCAACGAAACACAAATGTCTTGTAGTTTCTCCCATCTCAAAGATCATTTTTCCTTACATCTTTACATAATATTGAGTATATGGATATATCTCTGTGTTTGAATATATCTTTTCATAAACTTTCATGTTTACGTGTAAAGAAGAAATACACAAATACTGTTTTTAACCCCTGACGCAAAAATAATTTTAAAGTGTTATTAATTTGACGTGTGTATCTGTGGATCTGTGTATCTGTCTATGGAGTTCTGGCTCCAAAACGGATGATCGGATTTGAATGCGGTTTCTTTTGGAAAGCGTCACTAATCGAGTGTTGTAAACTAAAATTGAAGAAAATCTGACCAGCTGATTAATAATTGTAGGCTGTTTGCCGAGTCAATCCGATAATGATGGTCGTAAAAATAATATTTAAAGTAACTTTTAATAGGCTTCCTATTGACTTATCAGAATGAAATTGGTAGGTATTTTAATAAAGAAAAACACTGCAATAATATTAAAACCTCGGCTAAATATTGCAACCTGGACTGTCTGCGAAGTATCCAACTCTTAGATAATTTACAGTAGAAATACAATAATAGTACGAGTAGTAACAGTGTTATCTATACTCTACAAGTAGAAGAGCTAGAATTCCCAAGCTAGAAGGGAGCTAGAAGCTCCCAAGACGATGCTTAGATCAAAATGTTCAAAATTCTACTTCCACATGTAGGTACTTGTAAGGTAGTTGAAAATAAAGTGATTGTTTTTATTTTCATTACGCTAAAAATTCTGTCTCTAACTTTTGGTTTATTCTAACCAAGATTGGCAGTGTCGGCAACGTAATCCAAACGAATAATATCAGCTAATATCCGCCTATCAGTATTATGAAGTCTGAAGAATTGGAATTTAATCAGTTTCTCGTAATTTTATCGCATGTCCAAATAAATCATTACCTAGAACAAAGAAGTGCCTTGACGCGTAAGTCGTAAGCTCGGTATAATATCATACGAGTTATTATTATAGGTACATGTAATTCATAGATTTATTGGTACCATGGGTATATTTACCTAATCGGTCAGGGCAACAGACACCCTTCGCATTGATAAGAAATAAAAAATCTTTAAACAAGAGGACCTTATTTGTATTTTTGTTGACAAATTTTGGACTCTATCTGAGACTAGCCGACCTTTTTGGTCCCCCTTAATTAACTTTAGCACTACTAAAATTAGTACCAACCTATAATAGTTTATGTAAACTACGTCGGGGTATCTATACGTTGACATAGTTATTAGAATATCGTCATTGCTAAGATAAGGTAAAAGATTAGAGACGAAGTTTTCAGGTCGACAACATGTCAGCGCGTCACGAACCTACTTCTAAAGTAAATTTCTTGAAAAGGCGACGATGACGATAATATATTTGCGTATCTGTTGCGTGACCGTGACGTATTGCCCACGCGACTCAATTTGACACAACTTTGCATGCCGGCACTCGTGTTAAATAAATGTAAGTTATGTACAATAAATTAAACATCAAACGCATTGTCAAATTATTCTCGAATTCGTACAGTGACACGGCGGCAGCTAAATTCGAAAATGAGTTACTTGTTGTATTTAAAGTAGGATGTTACACTTAAAATATTTTATGCACGAATGAGCAATGGCAGTGGACTGTCTCATCTTTGAAGAGAATTATCGCTTTCGAATACGGGGCAGGTTAACAGCCTTAACTCATAAGAACCATTAAAGTCGACAAGACAAAGTATAACCGATGCGAATGAAATAAATAAAAGTTAAATGAGTAGCATTCGCATAAATAATTTAAAGACTAAAGCGTATTTGAGTATAAAAAGTTAAAAACGATAAGCATAATGTTACCATTAAAAATTTTATTACACTGAATCTAAAAACATCTTAAAAGGGCTGCTATCCTGGATTTTGTCAAGCTGTTAGAATTTGCAGCCAAAGATACCTGAATGTATTGTCGTCATCCTCACATTCGTAGATGTTTAAAGTGGAAGTTTGACGCGATAATAATAGACGCAATGATATGATTACAAAATTTAGAACCGGAAAGACATCACAAACATTGAAGGAAAATAAAAGCTCGTAATAGAATGATTGTGGATAAAAGTCATGGATGAACTCGTGGCAGGCGGTGGCGGCCGGAGGGGCGTACACGACGCCCGGCGGCGTTTCTCGCCCGCTTGGGCCTCTTTCTGCAAAACAACACTTGTTGCGGAAATAGCAACGAAAAGCGTTTGCTCGACGTGTCGTCACGCGAATGCCGGCGCGTTCACCTCACACCGCCATGTGCTCGCCGTTCCCACACTCGCGCGATTGTTTTCTGACCTCCATCTGCACTGGATGACCAAAACAACGGCCGACAATTTTTAACTGCCTAACTGTTTTTATTTTTTTTCCTTTTTATTTATAACGAGCTCATACCTACTCAAGATAGGCGATTTTAATATATTTTGTGCCGATATTTCGACCCAGATGAATGAATAATATTAGTGTAAATTATTTCAACAGAAACGTAATCAAAATATTTGTAGCGCTAAAATATCGTTGGTATTTAGCAAAACAACTAGTGCATAGGAATACATTACATTTGTTTTTTGCTTTTATCCGTTGGAATTGTCTTGACAAAAGGTAGGTATTTACTACCTGCACAGCTGGTGGCTATTAGCAATTGAGTATACAGTCTACAAATAACTTGTTTTGCTCATTATATATTTTATTTCTTTACTGAGGTGAAACCTAGTAGTAATTTAACCGGTAAATCTCTGACTATAATTATGATACTTATTACGCTGTGATTTAGGCATTTCTTCGAATTTACTTTTTGCTCTTAAAGGCCGCCTTTAACACATTTATGTAACTGATAAAATTGGTGTCATTATAGTGCAAAATGTTAAAAAATACAGTTATATAGTTTTTGATAACAACGCAACATAAATAGGTAAGTACATTACATTGCGCGTTATAAATCCCTTAGAGCGTCCGAGGGACACGTGACCCGTTATTTAGGTTCTTTAATCGAAAATTATTTCGCGCCGGCAGAAATCAAAACACAGAAAAACAAAAAAAAACACTTCTCATCAAACAAGATACGTAGCGTATGTGAAAAGCGATAAAATTAGCCGATATACACTGACATTGAACGCAAAAACAAAGTGAAGTGAAGTTCGCGCATGCGCTCAGGTGGCTCTGAGTGTAATGTAGGGCAATTTTAGCGATGCTATTGCTATTAACTGTAAAAGTATACGGGTGTGAGAGGCTCATATTGGGGGTCTGGTGGAAATATTTACAACGTAGTGCCTAAGTACGTAACCGCACTAATTGGTACGAGCGAGGATGAGGAGGTCGTCGACCGTGCTACCTTCGGCTCCGTATCATCATCAACACTATTGTCAAAGGTTGTTAGCCGCCGTACTCGTGTAAGCGCTACGTAATACGATGCGACACTTAAACAGTAATTTTTAATGATAAGTAGGTACGTAAGTAGAAGTGGTTGTACTGAATATGACGGAACGACACGCGGAAAATTTTAATTTTACAGTGAAATTATTCAATGTATGCACTATGCACATTCAAAATACTTTATATATATACCTAAATAATAAATATAACTACATTTAATTGAATATATACATACATTCATACATACAGAAATAATCTTAAAATTATGAAGATATAATTAAAAAAAATGAAATGTGTAACAATTATTTCGTAGAACCCAAATAGAACAGAAAAACTTTTTAGCAAAAACGTAACCGAGTTCAAAACCACGAGATAGTAAAGAAACGTTTTGACAACATGTTACTCAAAAAGATACTCAAGTTCTGTAAGTTTTGATGCTAAGTTGATGAAAAAGTTTGTGATTCAGGTTCGAAACCATAGTCATTATTTCTTTAAGAGCTTCAGATATTTTGATCTGAAGCTCTTAAAGACATAATAACTATGGTGACCTTGGGAAATAGGAAACATTTATTAGATATTACGGTTTATTGACATATTCTTCTTGTGAGCTGAATATTTATATATTAATATTTAAAGTAAAGTAATATATTTTATTATTGAAAGCTTTTATTTAACTTGGTTGGTATGATTGTCTCTTCCCGGTATCCGGTGGCCGATTCCGGTGGCCATAGGAACTTTGTTATAAAACTGCGTAATCCCATCAAGTTTAGATTCGTTAGATTTGTATTGATAAAGACTTTAACCCTAGATGATGTCCAATGTCTCACGATGGAACTGGAAGGTGATCATGGGAACTCTGTAAAAAAATAATACAAGCCGGTCGAGTTTGGGCTCGTTTGATTTGTTTTGACAAGGACTGTAGTCCAAATGATATCCAGAGTCTGATGGATTCGGAAACCTGACATAGGAACTCTGTAATAAAACAACACAGCCTCCTTGTGTTTGGACATATTTGATGCGTATTGGCGCGGACCCTAGCTTTAGATGATATTCAAGGTCTGTTGATACAGCCGGAAGATGGTCTAAAATAAAACAACCAAAACGCATCGAGTTTGAGCTCGTTTAATTTGTTTTGGTTAAGTCACACTTACAATACTGATCCATTGTCAGAAATATGTGCAATTAAATAAAAATAATAAATTTCTGGATGGGGGAATTATTACTAAATTGGGTAACTTCTTGAGCGCTACATGTTTTAAAAAATGATTTAGTGTAACATAATATTATAAATAATATTAAGCACTGTCATTGCATAAAATCATTATTTTCCTTTTTTAGTGCAAAGAAAAGCTTCTTTAAAAAACTTTAATAGAATCAATGGTAGAGTTTCGCCTATGAGGCGAACACTAATGTTTAATATTTTCAGAGATTGTAATAATTGACTGGACATTGTGCACTGATCTCAGATTGAACTTTGATCAATAAACATGCGAGTACATGTAGCTTGCACTAACATAAATCGCTAAACCTTCCCGAATCCGCCCACGCCCACGTCCAGCTATATTTCACAACCACGTCTCGCGCATAATAAATACGGTTACAATAACTACCTATCGGACGAAATACGAGCATGTCTTCACTACATAGTATAAAACAAAATCGCTTTCTCTGCCCCTATATCCCTATGTATGCTTAAATCTTTAAAACTACGCAACGGACTTTGATGCGGTTTTTTTTATAGATAGCGTGATTAAAGAGGAACCTATAAACCTTTATATGTATAATAGCATCAGTTTATTCTGTAGTATATTTAGTATCAGCATTGCACCCGTGCGAAGCCGGGGCGGGTCGCTAGTTCTGTTACAAGTCTTAACACTTTGTCATCATTCAAAAAAGTCAAGTACGAGGCAATTGCACTATGTAATATCTTCGCTATTCTTATCTATCCAAAGACAATAACATGCAATAATTACTGATACACTGCAATGATACAGAGAAATTATGTTTATAATACTTTATAAGTATGTACGTAATTATGAGAAAACATTACATTATCAGAAATTGTTTAACGCTAACCTATCTTCATACTTGCTTATTTTATGAATGAATTAATAAAATACACATGACCTTATGGCTCTCAGATTATCATTGTTTATTTATATAAATATGTATTTTATTTCATGTCATTAAATATTAATTCGATTTTAAACGTTTGTTATCCACCCACTCATTCTCTTATAAGTCAACTTATAGACCATTTATCTTTAAAATATAGTTACTGAGATTGACTTCTCGAAATAGGTAATTATTCTTTTAATATGGTTTTAGCAATTTTTAATTCCTTAATTCTTTCCGATATTCACGGAAAGAATCGGATTGATATTATTGCTCCTCTCTGGATTAGGTAGGTATATTATATTGACTATGTTCATTATTTTAACAGTATAAACAAAAAGTAAGAAGCATATTTTAATAATATAACTATAAGAAACGTATTATTTATATACCTACACTTTAAGCAAATACGATTTTATTTAAAAATGTGATAATTATAAGAATAACAGTAACAAGTATTAAAAACGCTATGGAAGGGAATGGGTACACAGGGCTACTACTGCCGATGAGCAACCCCTTAACCTATTTCTCATTATTGTTTAGAATATAGGGCAAGATAAAATTAACTCCGAGCCGCTTGGCCGTCTATTTCTTTCGCCGCTTGTAATTATAAAAGTAAACAGTACTGCGAACACAAATAGAACTCACATGATACAGTCCAATTGAAAGTTGCATTGTACGAGTACTATCTCCCACAATTCAATGCGATAATTGCGCATAAAATTTGTTTTAGTACTGCACTCGGCTACCTCAGATAAATAAAATAGGTAGGTTAATCACCGCTTTGTATTTGAGTGAAGCCACAAAACTACGCTACTTTCATGTAGTTACACGTTTGTAAATATACAAAAATCTAGCGTAGTTTTATGCCAGTCTCTTAGTTCATTTACGCTCACATAATCACTTTTATAACCCGACTATTAAAAAGTGGCTTCATTTGTTTGTTAGGAACGATAGATCTGCGTACTTTATTTATCTAAGGTCACGTCATATTCTATGTCTGTAGATGTAAATGAAGCTTACATTACTCCTACATCCTGTAAGTAGGGTACTGATTGTAAAATAAATTAGCCTGTTTTCCTAATTCTTGGAGTACTTGTGGGACCTTTGTCATTGTAGTTCTTACTAGTTTTATAAAACGGTAACATAAATTTAAAACCGAAACTTCTTCTTAACTACCAGTTCGACTTATCTGAATTTATACTATTTACCTTACCTTTACTAATAATGTTGAGAGAGCATTAATATTAGAAAAGATTTATGTAAATTTACAATATGTACGTATTATCAAAGAATAGAATAAAGAAAGAAGGAGACGAATTACTTCTTTTCTTTATTGCCATAAAAAGTCAATTTTAGCCATTTGTTAATATTTATATTACAGCTTAAATTAAGTTTAGGAATTATATTATTGTGTTATTGTTATATAACATTTTATTGTACGTTGAAATCTGAATTTCTTAGTTAAACATTTTTTATGTTGTTTTTGTACCGGAACAAGTTACAATTTTCGTAAAATTAAAGAAAATATTGTGAAAACTCATTTTATCTTTTATTTATATGATCCTTAAGTGTGGAGGGAGTGTCCATGGGACAGACATCTTAATTTACTCTTCAGGGGTAAATTATCAGTAACTCACTTTCATATACAATACATATGTATGTAATACATTATATTATGTATTTACTTTAATCTTTATAATAATATTTATTATGTTTATAATACTCTATCGCTTTAGGTCCTTGAACCTGTAATGATAGTTGTAATGATTATATAAATAAATAATATAAGACGACCATCTTAATTCTCGGGAGCAGCAACACAACATGTGATTGACTTATGTGAACTTATAACTGTAGATCTCAGTTTTTTTGTCAAACATTTCACAGCTTCCGTAGAGCAAGTACAGCAATGACGATAAAATTACAAAACATATAACATTAGAGGCAATGTACATGCGCCCGAGGATATTCCGAAGCGGAAATTCCGGCCGTAAAACTCCTATTGCCTGGAACCGGCTAGCTGATAAAATATCGATTCCTACACCCACACAGAATCCGGATTACAGCTGAGAGAACTCTGAGATCAGACTGTTACAACAAATTAATTCAGACCGCGTTTCTGTCTCAAAATACGGATAGAAACAGTGTAAAAGAAATGGTAATAAATTATATTAAGGCCATTTCACACCTTTGAATCGTAGAGCAAAATATTTTTCTATTTCCAAGTCGGTAAAAGTTGTCTAACGAACAAATTCAACTAGCAGCCAATCTCACGGTACACAACTAATAAATCTTGCTCAGAAGAAATTGAATTATTTTCCTCACCTTACATACTGTGATTAGGAGTACTACGAGATCTAAAATTAGATAGTGAGTCAACCATAGCGATGACAAATCACACAATATACGTACTGTGTAGCCAGCTATCAAATGTTCCCATAGTAACTGCAAGCATACAACAAAATTATTACAATAATTTAATTGAATCCCAATCAAATTAAGGTGAGAAATAGTGCGAAAGAGCATTACAGTGAATTTCTTACGGCCATTCCACAGCTTATGATCATACACATAATATTATGTCAATAGCAAGAAAAGGTTATCAAGCGAGTAAATCCTAATCGCAATAAATTCTTGTCTCGGAAATGAGATCAAATAGGTGACTTGCAATACTGTCATCTCTCAGTAAACGTGACTGTGAACACATAAACACATACTGACCTACATAACAGGACTAAAATGAAGCGAGGAATGGTCGAATTAGGGTGCGAAAGAATTATAGGCACGCTAGGCACGTGCCACGATTATCGCTTCCTACGTTTTATGTTAAAAGAAAATACTCAGCAGACTCAAATAGTTGGATACAATAAGCTATGACTATGAGAAAATGTTGGAGTATTTTTGTAAATAGACTTAGCGTACCGGAATAAAATCATTGATTTAAACATCGATAACATTGTAACCAAGTAACATTGAGAAGTAAGCCTAATAAAATGAAATATTAAAAATATACATATTAAGTTTATTACGTCGTAATTTTATACTTGTATATTTCTTGAAAATAAAGTGTAATAGATGTTTTTTAACTTTTTCAAAAGACGTAGTGTTTATTTACGTGTGAAAATTATAATACAACTATAAATTTCATATACCTACTTTACACAAATAGTGGAAGAGCCCTTTGTGGTTTGATTCCGGCGGCACCACCGCCACACCTATTTCTGCCGTATGACTACAGTGTAGCGCTGATGTGTTCTGGTTTGAAGGGAGACATACTTATCCGAGGCGTTGCAACATAGTCCTCAGGGGTAGAAACGTATTTGTGGCCGACCTTAGGTAGGACTGTGATCTTATCTGGGGTTGATTACAGATGTCCATGGGCCATAGTGGCCACTTACCATCAGATAGATGCATGTTCGTTTGCTACTTCCATATTATAAAAAAGATCTTGTAATATTCTTATATCGTAGAATATTTAAAAAGTTACGATAAAGTAAGCTT
>DWPV01001263.1:0-21727 GCA_018251915.1 Urbanus proteus proteus | reverse complement strand
GTATATAAAGGCTTTTATAGCAAACAAGCTTGCAGTCCACCTGACATTTGTAATCAACTCTAGATATGATTACGGTCATACCTGGGATTGCCCATAGATGCGTTGCTACTCCTGAGGGCTGAGATGGAACGCCTAGGATAAGTCTGTCTCCCTGACCACACCCTTCAAGCCAGAGCGCCTTATAACGGCAGCGCTTAACACTGCCGTTATAAGGCAGAAATAAGTGTGGCGGAGATGCCGCCGGAGGCGAACTACATAGGGTTCTACCACCTTCCAATGCCATGCCTTAATAACATAAACTCTACATCGTCTGAAAATATTTGGTTGAAATAGGTTTTTGAAGGCATCACCGCCACATATTGTTCTGCCTTATAGCAATATACCTCAAACTTTTTGAGGACTGGTAGGCAAGGAGGTGGTAAAGGTAAGGCCGTTCCAAATTAGTCCTTAGAAATAGCAACGCATCTGTGGCCGATTTCAGTCGTTACGGTTGTTATTTTACGAGTTGTTTTTTTATAGTTGGCAATGGGCATCTCGCAACGATAGCTTATGTTGGTAGGTACAAGGAATCTATCCTTAAGTTCTCCAAACGGTATAATGGCAATGGATATTATTTAAAAGGTAGGTTATTACGTTATTATAATGTACTTGAAAGCTATTACGTTGTTATAAATTTCCAAGAAATAAAGTAATGGTATAAATACTTTCGTGTATTTAAAAGTGGCTAGACCATGACTGTCCTTGAGTTAAGGCCTTCAAGCTTGTCTACCAAATAAAAGGAATTGTTGTATTATTATAGTCTAGACTAGAATCTAGAAAACCAATACAAGGCGTTTTAACCATAAATACGAAAGTCTTGTTTAAATGACATTTGATAATAATATACTTACGAGAATACTTTCTGCTATTTTGAGGACTTAATGGGTAAAAGTCTCCATGTATGGGGCAGTGGAAAGCTAGTCGGCGCTGTCGACGCTGGGCAGCGCGCATTAATATACACAACACGATACCTGAAATAATAATTAATATATTTAGTAAAATGGAAAAGTGGTCACCATACCAGTCTGACACACAATGGGTTCTGTATGAGATTCTCGGGCAGACAGATGTCCGAACATGGAATTTAGATTTCGCGCCGGGTATATTTGTGTCTTCCTTTTTCTGTCCAGGAAATCCACAACACAATCAAATTCTTGCTATTTTAAGGTATTTTAGAACACATTGGTAGCTTTAATTTTAAATGAAAAGTGGATTTTTTAAACAAACTTAATAATCATTATTAAATATTCAGGACTAACATTTGCATATTTCGTGCAAATATCTTCAGCAAATTATGGAGTTAGCTAATGTTTTATTATAAAGAAAATTCTATGACTAAATTTTTTATGTCCCTACTTGTGTAAATAGTATAAAGTGGGTCTTAATCTAGATTTTGGAATTTCGTTATTCCATAATCATATGGGGCACCACAAGAGGTGATAAGTGTTATAGAACTAAGTGTTACTTTTCCTTGTCAAAAATCTGGAATCGCAAAACCCGCAGTTGCAATAAAAATAATTGTATACCGAAAGGAACTATTCACTGATTAAGCCACATTATAATAGATCTATATTACTTAAAGTAGCATTTTTTATTTTAGATTTTAATATTACCTACTTAGTGAATGTTGCAGGTACAGTTACATAGCCAAATTTTATGACCGTTTGGCAGGAACAAATAATTCAAACGTAACCAGGGGAAATGTTAACCGTTTGAGACTGTACCATAATAAAATACTCGTAAAGTTTGCAAAATCAATCATAACGTTTTCAACGAAATTAGGAGTTTTAGTGGTAGGTAAGTGGTACTGCCAAGTTGTAGTGCCAAGTGGTTTTAAATAGCACTACTCCCTTTTTTCCATGAATGTCGTAGAAGGCAATTAAAGAACAAAATCCAGGAGATGGGCAGCAGCGTCTACGATCAACGACGCGTGTCAGACGCGTTGACTTCGCTAAATACACATTAGGTGACTTTTGAAAAAACCTCTGTAATAGCAAGCTTACGTATGGCAGTTCAATAGGAACTTCAAAAGGTTGATGGTTTGATGGATGGATATATGTCTTACCGGCAATAGTCATGAGTGCGCCGGCGACGATGCACACGGGCCCCAAAACACGCGAGTTGCCAGTGAAGGCGATGCGCGCCGCGTAGTGGTCAGGCTCCTCATTCTCGCCGCAACCGCGATACGACGCCGCTGCAATTGAATAACATTTTATTAAAACAAAGATAAGTATAATATTATATTTTTTAAATTAGATTACCTTGGATCACTCAAGGTTTATTGGGTCTAGGTCTATCCTGTTGCCGGCTTACGTTATTAAGCACAACATACACACACACACACACGAGCGCGCGCATTTAACAACCCCCCTCGGCTTTGTGTATTTTTCAAAACTAAATGTGTAGTCTTGTTTTGGCTTAATTTAGTACACCATAAGATGTATAAAAGGAATATTTTCTATGTATTGCTGTTGGATAACTTAATAAACTAATAAATCCTAGCACTGTTTTAAAATAACATTTGTTTTTATGCGTCTTTCATTTGCTGATTTTATTTATTGTATATAGCGTATGTTCGATAAGTAAGATTTATGATCAATAGGTAGGTATTATATTAGCATAGTTCAATACTAATATATTTAACAAAACAAACATTGGTTCTATATAGAAATGCTCCCGGTTCTCTCTGCAACCGACAACCGCAGAGTCACTGCGGATGTGGCGTGTTCGGTTGCAGTGGATACGTAACTTGAGCGGTATTGTGTTACCGGCTATTTATATACTGTATAGCGATTCTGTGATACAATTAATGGCAATGTTGTGCTAGGTCATGGGAATTAGTGTCATATTCGACATAAAGTGTTTATGTTTATAACATAATGAAATTTAATTTTTTGCTTGTGTTAATGTCCAGTTTTAATTTTAATTGATGAAACTTTTAATGACAAAGATGCAAAAAAAAACCTTTAACTCAACAATCAGTCAAAAAACCGCTTTTATTTAGATTCTACTTGTCATTGTGTACCAACTTGTACCTACTTATGTAAATTATGTAACATACAAGTAAATTAAAAGTTATGATTTTTTCAGTGTTTAAGATACCATACCGCTGTAACATTGTTAAAAATTGACCATTTTTAAATAGCTAGACTGTGTTTTCATATTTGGTTTATTTTATCTTTATTATTTTATGCATCTGGTCTGCGTATTGGTCTGACAAAGGTCATACCTAACTAAAGTAGGGTTTTTATATACATAATGTTGGTACCGAAAGGTGGAAACGTCTGGGCGATCTGATGATGGCGTCCGTCAGCATAAATTAAATATTCAAAAAAACTATAAATTTTGAATATTATTTAGTTTTGTTATAACATTTAAATAATATATGTAATTCGATATAACTAGTTTCCTATAGTTACACAGTATCTTAATGCGCAATTTGTTCGTCTGAAACTTTTGATGTTTTTCCAACAGTTCTTAAAATATCGTTTCCTTCAGCATCACGATACCTATACTGTTTTGTCATAATGTAGGGAAGTTATTGGGTAATTTCCACTAAACTAAAGCAGCGATTAATTTTAGGTACACTCTCTAATAACGGAATGAATAAATTCAAATATTGTTGTCTATTTACGAATACCGTCATCAAATGGACGATGTATTTAGAAGTTGATTTGTTGATTGATACCAGCATTGTTACATAACTGCACCATTTTGTTACTAACATTAATATCGGCAAATTTATTTTATTGTATGAAAAAAAAAATCCAAAATTCAGAACCAAGAACAAGAAACGATTTAGAAGACTAATGAGCTCAGAAGAACAATAAGGAACACAGAAGAACTTACCAGTGAGCACACATCCAACAAGCATAAACAGGAACCCAAAGATTGGTAGCACAATCTGGCAGTTAGCAGCGACGACCACTCCAGCGACCGCCAGCCCTCCTTCCACCTTCTCCACCCGCAGCCGCGAGATGGCGGGCGGGCAGCGCGGCTTCCCCACCGGAGCACGCACCAGCGGCTCGCCCGGCGGCGACGTCGTCCTGTGAAACAAAGGTCATGTTAATATAAGACATACTTGTGAATTATTACGTGAAAAATATGGATATATTGGTTCTTGGACTTTTGATGACCTTTTGGTGACCTGAAGAAGACAGCGGGACCGCTAGATTCAGAAGGCACAGGACCGGTTGACGTGGCGCCTCTTAAGGGAGGCCTATTTCAAGCAGTGGACCTCAAAAGGCTCATGGATGGAATGGAGACTTTATATACACAATACTAAACCAACTGGCCACATGGTAAATAACTTGTCTGTTATCAACGCCAGATAGGAAAATGTAAAAATAAATAAACATATTGCTTGTCTTCAATTCAATGTATAGTAGAAAAACTGTGAGCTTGTAGTGAGCTTTTCAATTATTTTACCGAACAATAAAATCATTGAAAGCTTCAGTAAAACTGTTTAATGCTCGTTTGTTATTTATTTTATTCTTCTAAAACTGCGAAAATAGCATTTGTTAAACATAAATACAGCATCTCATATATCATCTTTCATTTATAAAATGTGATACTAATGTAAGACTAACGTAGAGCTAATCACATTTAGTAACTTGTGCGTGCGTAAACTAACACGATTCACATGATTGAGTTTTAATTAAACTCTCGAGATGAAAGATTAGGTTTTGAAAGTTGTAGCGTCATCGCTCCATACTGTTATATACTGTATAAGGTATTACATACTAAGGGTAAGCTATTAATAGGATGATATCGCTAAAATTAAAGGCTATTTTGGGACGCAATGCGGTAATATCGGCGTGGAAATAAATATACAGATCGATCAGAAAATTAATGATGGTATGATGTTACAGATAACAATATTGAGATTTGGGACAAATAAACAGAATTCGGAAAAAGTAAGTAGTACTTTATTTATTTCAAAAAAAAAAATCCATAGAGAAATTACTCATGAAATACCTTTTTACGGTTAGTAAAATTCTTGTTAGGCAGTGCTATTTTTAGGTATACGTACACTACACAATTATGTATTAGTAATTAAGCGTTAGTACTTTTAAAAAATACACAATGGAATACCTAGCTATAAGCTGTTCATAATATTACGGATATTTTGTATGATTTGCTTTAGTCTCGAGTTGCATTAGTAATTTATATTTTTCATATTAATAAGTATAAAACATGCCTATGGCTCGTGTTGGGACTTGTGGTTAAGTGATTCTTGGAAGATAAATACAGAAACAAAAATAATATTGAGTTACAAGGGCGTAGCTGAGAAGCTGTACCTGCGCGAAATATGTTAATTTTAATTTTAAAATCACTCACGAACTCTTGGCTCGGTTTAAGAGTCTAATATAGTTCTCGTCTAGCCTTGATGGTTCATCGAGGTGGTTATTTATGAAGTCTCCGCTTATTGACAATCTAATGTAACGATATTTAGTAGTTACATAGTTTATTTAGGTACATAGGCACACATATTTAAGTACTTATTTGCAGCTAGGTACTATTTGGGGGCATTGATAGCCTCTTTTTCATGTTTGGTATAAAAGCTTGGGGTCTAAATCTAAACCCTCTCTGGGTGTATCTCAGATTTATCAAAGTTATGTGCATAGGTAATTAAATTACTTTATCAGTTTAGAAGAGTATCGAGCATCTCCATGCTTGAAAGTTCTTCAATTTATTTTAAAGGTGTATAGTACCACTTCCAATGCGCACTTGACCCACGTGATAAAATTTGATTTAAACTCTTCTGATTCTAAGAGACCCGAGCCAAGCAGTGAGACAATAATGAGATGTCTACGTTTTTTGTTTATAGCATAAATAAACACAGATAGGTTCCAAAAGATCGTAGTCCAAGTCATTGTTCGATAATGGGGGAGATCTAATCTTAGAAACGAACGACGCACAAAGTTTGAATTCCAAATGACTAATTATAAACGTGTAAATGACATGTACGTAGCCATGTTCAATACATGGGACTTTATCTAATGTATCTCACCAATGTTATAATCGTATGTGATGAATTCATTAAAATAAAAGGAAATATGAAAGAAACAAATAGATGCTGTTCTATCTTTATTTGTTGCAAATATAACTATTGGTTACAACTACAAGTTATATTTCTTGGGTTTATTTTGGTTGATATCTGACATGCTGCTAGAAGAATTCTGGTAATTTTCTTCCAACTTGTAAACGTACTTCATGCATAAAAGTCAAATAATATACTAAAACATATTGATAAAATGTGATTAGATCGCTGACAGCACAGTGAGTCAACCCTTAACGTGTGGTAGTCATAATAAAAGTAAGTACACGTTATTTAGGGGTCTGTTAGAATGACATAGGGAAATATATTAATTAAAGTATTTTAATTGAAAAATTAAATTACTTTAAGTATAGATTATATCAGGCCTATACGCCTCTAGGGGTCGGAAGAACATGCGAATTAAGAATGAATCACATCGAGCGTGCTAACCCTTAACTGTATACCGCGATAGAGTCACTTTGATATGTATCTTTTGTAATCTATTGATTACTAAATGCAAAACAAGGTATAAAGTAATTAAAAGTTAGATTTTTCAACGAATTTCTAATGTGAATGTATTGAGATCAACGTTTTATGAAAATAACATTATTTTTTCCAGTCACTAAATGCATAGAACGATAAAGTAAACGTTACGAACGAAGTCAAATTGGTATAAAAATCATTAAGTCAAGCACCAAAATGTCGAATTATTTTTAAGCTCAATTAAAACCGAATCGAAATGTAAACTTTGCGTTGCGCAGAACTTTCGCAGAATCGTTACGATGAAAAAACGCAAAAGCTCGTTAAAGTCAAAACAAAGGCAGGAGAAATCGTAAAATTCACGCAAATAGTACCATCCACTCTATTACAGGAGATTATGTCATGGTACAATTAAATACTAGTATATTACTTCATGGTACGAAATTATTCTTATTGTTTTGAAATTATTTACTTGTATTTCGAGTTTAGGCTTATGTTTGACCGTGATTAAATGTTACAATCGCTACTATCGGCAATAATTGTGGTGTACCGTCGGTTTATGGTTTTAAGTAAAAATCTGTTGTTTTTTTTCCGAAAAGATATCGCATAAATATCAGAACTTGCTTATTATAGGCACAAAGGTGCAATAACTATAGGGATCTGATCCTATAGAGTCGTAAAGAAGCGTTGCTAATCTTAAAAACACCAAGCGTGAAGACTAATATGTAGGTTACATGTTAGCAAGATTAATGATACTAAAAATAGGGTTTGTTTAAAAACCATATCCAGATTTTTTTGATTTTAATATATGTGAGTCAGAGCTTAATAATTTTGCCTGTAAAGAAGTCAGACACATTAAATTTAATCTACCCTGTTTAAATCTAATCTTGTTTGTATCTGGCGAATCTGGTGATAGATATATGCTGTAGCACTTGGATTTTATGGGACAATGATTAAATGGTTCTAACTTACCGCTGTTTTATTGGTAAAGTTATTACCTACATCGGTACGGTGTGTAGTTATATGGTATTCGTAATTATAAACTTTCATACATCGATAGTGCATGCAACCAACACAAATACAACCATAGATTAAAGATTAATAATAATTGCTGTACTGTTTCTTATCGCAGGGAAACCAATTATAAAAGTGTGTATAAAATTTAATAATGGGAAATAGTGGTAGCTAGTGGGCTACGCGTGACAAATAATGTATTTGTTTCTTGTTATTGTTGTACCTATATTGTTTTTTACTGATACGGCGTTTTACGACGCTTTCTACACTCATAGCCCCATGCGGATGCCATGGACATACAAAGAATATATACACCCAGACCCAGAATAGAAATCTAAATTCATTATTCAGATATCCTACTATGTAGAAAGCGTCTTTTTTAAGATATCTGTCTAGACGGGAATCGAACACGGGACCCATTGCGTGTCAGACCTGTATGGTAGGTAACCGCTCCGCTACGCGGGTCGTCAGGGATAGTAATGGATTATAGAAAGTTGTGATCACTTTTGGGTACGACTCTTATCCGACGATAGATTCTATGGCAGCTGTTAACAAGGTAACTCGATAATACCCGAGTTCAACTTTTATATTGGTTAGACTCTGTGCGATTCATCAATTGCATAATCACTACCTATATTATTACACTGTGGTAAAGCGTAGTACTAGTTTAACATTCTTCTAATGTAAAAAAGATATACCTACATTAAATCGTCATTAAAGAAACAAAGTCATCGATCATTTTAAAGTTCCGGGCGTGACTGGTCACATTCACTGCTCCACGCCGGTCACGTATTGGCAAAATTGCATCAATTTGTTATATAAAATCTCATCAGGTCAATTTTTCTTATGCTCTACTTAATTTATTAAGTTTCAAATGTACGTTAACAATATTGTTGTACGTATGAATGGTTACCCTACTTGGAATATATGAAATGAAAATTGAAATTTATTTATCTTTTGACTAGCAGCACCCCGCGGTTTCAACCACGGTAGCGTGGCGATAACCTAAAATATAACTTATCGATGGTTATTTCTGATTAATAAAGTTTTTAAATGGTGAGACCCAAATTATTAATATTGTTTCTATATTGGTGAATTGGTGAATTCTTATTAATAATAAATGAACTTAGAAATCTTTCTATTTATATTTAGTATAAACAATTATAAGTAAGAAAACGATAAGTAAAACATGAAACCGTTGCCAGTCAATTAAAACATACCATTGGTTTTGTGACTTCTTTATGACACTACTTACGCCATGTGGTTGAACCGTTTAAAAGTATTTTCTAATGAGTTATAAAGAGCATGTCATAAAACATCCACTCATAACATTCTAATGACAGTATCGTTTATTTTAAATAGATACTAGGGCGCTATCTCCCATGGGATTTAAAGTAAGTAGATAAAGACCATTTTTCAGAGCTGACGAAACTAGTTAGGAACATGTGTTACTTTCTGTTTTTTTAATAAAAATACCCAATTTGCACCCTTGGCATGCCTAATTTTAACTAAAATAATAATTATGAAGTCAGCCATAGGCCATAGAAGTAAAAAAGCTTTTAAAATATGACGCATTGCTACGTAATATTCGTAAGTAGTCTATTTTGAAGTGTTTAACTACCGAAGACGTAGGTGAAATAAAGACGTCACGAACTCAAACTTGAAAAGTCCGTGAGTCGGACGCTGTGTTATGACATTTGCCAAGTGTTTAAAATTCCACAGAATTGACTCAGACACCTCTGGGAGAGCGATATTGACTTTGTCAGTCAGTTTTATCTCTAACTTTTTTCTGGCAACGTTATACGCATTTGGAACGAACCTCCCTGAGTAGGTATGCGTATCTTTTCAACAAATGAATTTATAGATAGCTTCAAAACATAAATAATATGTGATATGACATATTTACATGTTATTAGTAAAGGAGTGGGCTTTAATCTGCAATATTGTAGAGATGATTCAAAGCTGTGCAGGCGGTAGAATAGTGTGAGCAGAATTTGATTCTAAGCATAACTATGTCCGACGACGTATGCCCATATTATACTAGCGAGTAAATTCTTGGGTGATATTTATTTGTTCAGGCGACTTTCCAAGATAAAGCTACATTTTTCCCAGTCACGTGAATTGCCATGCGTTTCTTCTCTATACAAAGCCAAGATTTTAGTCACGTTTTTCCAAAATAAATAATCATTATTATTGATACGACACGAGATTTTTACGAGTATAAAAGTTTACATCTGTCAATGTTCCATATTTAAGTTGCGGAAAAATCGTCACTAGAAATGTGAGTTAACAATTCACACGTACATTTATATTTGGCGTGATAATAAACAGTTTGTTACTGCGGCTTGGTAACAAGGACTTGGCACCACTTTTACACTTTTATTAACCCATTTGCCTGTCATTATTTCATTCGTGAATGCACGAAATAATCAAAACAACATTATTTTTTACATAGGGATCAGTTAGCTTGAAGATAATTCAAATAGAATTGCTTGTGGGTCCGCTTGTCGGAAATATCAGAAGTCTAAAAACTGTTGAATCCGGTCATGAGTACAGACAGGAAACGTCTTGCAAGACGAAAATATTTAGTCCTCTAGGCAGCTGGACGTAGACAATATTCCCAATTTCAATTTCTTTAAATATATCGTTTTTAATGCCAAGTTTTAAAACCTACTAAGACAAATAACTTTGATATATACTGAGGTATCTCTGTACTTTCTACTCTAAGCTTTAATAACCACATTTATTTCAATATATGGTTAAAGACTATTGTATTGCTATTGATATAAGTACTTAAAATAAAATAAAAAAACTAAAAGCAGACGACGGACGGCAAAGTTTTTTGAATTTGGCGTTGTAGATTTTCGATCGTCAAAATCGCGTGGGAATGCTAGTTAGTTGAGTTTCCAAGAAGGTTTAAAACTAAGTATTTAGTAGTATTTAGTAATTAGCGTATACCGAAATTGTTGTTGAAATAGGATAATAAAAATATCAGAACCCTCATTGAACGCGTGAATGTAAATAAATATTTTACATAAGGGAGCAATATAAGCTTAAATGATAACAATTACAAAAATGGTTATTAATTTTTTATTAATCATAAAAACAATTTCGACTCTATATTACCTTTTTAGTGATATGAGAACGATGCTTGAATTAGGTATATTTGCAATTAAAATCACGCATCATGGTGTATCTTATAAAGTTGAGCATAAAATACTAGTAATTTTTCCTCCTATTTTTTTTTTTGATATTGAGTCAAAGACGAATACCAGTTTTCCATTTGGATTGGCTGAAAGGAACGAGTGGGGATGTAATTTATCACTCAGCTTTAGTTGGTTCTGGTTCCTTTCGAAAGCCTAGGCCTTAGAATGATTTTTCGTTTCACTTTACTCCATTAATAACGTTATAGAATAAGTCTTCCATTTTCTTATGATTCATTTCTAATATTTCCAATGGTTTATGATGTACCTAAGTATATGATATATGTTGTGTACCTATGCTTCAGCTGATTACACCCTTTAAGAGTCAATCGATTCAATAATGAAATAACTTTGATATTTTAAAAGTCTATGTAAATGTTTTAAATTAAAAATTATGAGCAATTCATCATTAATTGATAAGCCTAGCTAACTTATTTTTATATTATTCTGTTACAAATTAATCCAATACTATTCAATGAGGGCTGCAAATTCATCTCCGAAATTGGGTCAAACTCAAATTGGAAAGGGGATGACGCTGCTCCAAGGGATTCTTGGAAATGTTATAATGGTACGGACCAGTTAATGCAAATACGTAGCATTGTCGTTTTACTGACAGACTGATCCTGTTGGTCCAAAGATGGTGTTGAGCTTGATTTCCGGTTGAGCGGAAGTCAAAACGATGAATTTAAATCTCTATTTCGATCTAAACATGCGTCTCTTTGTGTGTTTGTTCTGCACAGCACCTATTTACGAAGAAAAGTAGGATGTGGATGTAAGGGCAAAAAACATGCCTTAAAAATAAGATATAGGTATTAAATTAAATGTAACAAACATTAAAATTGTTGGCGTTTATTCGATTAATTAAGTATAATTTCTGTAATGAAACTTTAAAAGACACCGGCATCGTATGTTGCTTAACTACTTATATTATATTGAATAATATACATGTACATTATATATCAAATGTTTTTAAATCAAAATGCATTTATAGACACAATGTTGCTATAATAATACTACTATAAACACAATGCTGTCGGAATATAAGAGATAATAAATAGCAGGTGTTCAGCTTGCATTATTATTGTTGTATCTCTGATTGTTGCATTATGTTTGCACTATGATTAAAGTTTTCATTAACAAAGCCACATACTATCAGTTATCAGATGTACCCAAGAAGAATTCCATAATAAACGTGGACTTGCATATATTTTTTTGTTCTACATTAAGTCCGTTTAAATACAGTACCTACCTAAATTTATTAAATATGCTTATGTTATTCGAAAATTCCAACTAAAATATTATTATTTTGCAATTGCAAAAAGTATTTAAAAACATAAAACAAAGATTTAAAGATGAAACTCAAACTTAAAAATGGATGCCCTGAAAAATTGCAATTTTCGACTTATCAACTTATTCACGCCTGATACGGAATTATTCCAAAGAATAATTTACATTTAACAATTTATAATATTTCTCTGGTCGATATAACAAAATATTTCAGTTAGATTAAACATCCATTCATCAAAGTAATGTGGTAAAATCAAACACTGCCACAATAATACCATAAATCAAGTGATAATTTTTCCAAGAATTTCTATGTTATTTTCAGATAAACTGTTGCGTTCATATATCAGTGTGATGTTGCTGTCACTGTGAATCAGGCATTGTCAACACCACACACTGTGCGAGTGAGATTGATGAGGTCTGCTTTCATATTCATTATGTTCCTATTCGTTATCATATATTTATTCTCTTATGATTCTGCTCATAATTGCATTTCGGGAGGAATAAATTATAGGAATAAGAGAAAATTGTGAAATACATAATTGTAACTCTACATAAGAGACTACCTACATCTCTTATTCTCTCCTTTTTTATAAAATTGAATTAGCAAAAAAACATCATCATCAATCCATTAATGTACCACTGCTGGGCACGGCTTTCCTCTCAGTGAGAGGGATTTAAGGCCTTAGTCCACCACGCTGGCCAAGTGCGAATTGGTAGACTTCACACACCTTTGAGACCTTTTTTTTAAGAACTCTCAGATGTGCAGGTTTCCTCACGATGTATTCCGTCACCGTAAAGCGAGTGATAATTAATTTCAATTACGCACATAAATCAGAGGTGCTTGCCCGGGATTTGAACCCCGGACCCCTCGATTGAGAGGCCAAGTTTCAACCATTAGGCTATCATAAGGCTCATAAAACATGCATTTCATTTAATAGGAAAAGTTTACTGCCACTCATTGACATGTATATCAACTTCATACATGTTTGTATGTACTTGAACACGGTCTCTACCTGACGCTAATTACAAATGCGTTGTCTCTCCTGAGGATTAAAATGATCAAAATACTAAACCATAATTACGTACTAAAATAACGCTCAATATATTGCTATTATTACAATATGAGCGCAAAATTTAATATATTTATAGACGTTGAGTGGAGCCATTTGTCATGTTTTGGAGCAAGTTTCGTGTTATTAATCTTGTCCGCGTTTCGATCAACTGTAGACTTTGTTTAAGTTTCTGTGATACAGTGTACCTAACACGTTGTTATGTAAACTCTTAAACTTACTTTTGAAGAATGTGAAATGAATATCAAGCGGCTATCCCAATTGCATAACTTATTTATATCTGTAAAAATATCCTTTGAGATAGGAATTTATATGACAGTTGGTAATCCTCAACCTACCTTAGGTTGAATATAAAAGAGAATTACGTATTTGATACAAAATATTTTTAACATAATTATCTGATCATGATTGAGCTCTCATAATCAGATCACTTATAATTATATTCGTGTCAATAATGGATAAATGGAATTGTCAATTAATGTTAAAGCGATCTGAATATTAACAGTATTAACCTGAAATCGGACCGTAAATGATCTAAAAATATACGACAGTTGATTTGGGTTAGAACCTGTAACTATCTATCTGTAAGTCTAGTAATTTGGACTGTACGTGACAGTAGATACATTTCAATTTGGAAAATTCGCGAGTCGATCAATTATTACACAAGTCTGTTAAGTTGCATAATAGATCTATATGAGAGACACAAAGAGCGGTTGTGTACAATGGGCATGTAACGGACAGTATTGGACGCGTCATTACCTACCGTACAATAGTGATGTAACGATTTCTTCTTACATTCGCGAATGCGAATGCGATTATTTATCTCAAATATTGACAAATGCGAATGTCGATCTATAGATAAAACGCGCACAAATAACATTTCGTGTCAGCTATCTTTAAGCTGGAACAGGTTAAATGAACCAATTAGTAGTAATGTTCCTCTAGTTGAAATTGTTAATCTTTGCGGAATACATTCATATAGAATTCGCATCATTTTTGCGAATGCGAACGCGAATGTTTAAAATCAGGCGAATATTCGCGAATACGATGCGAATATTGGTTACAGCACTACTGTTCAGTTTCCGATCCAGTGACCGCGCAAATCCGACTTCCTTTGTGTGGTGTTCGCGGAAATCAGTATTATTATAACTGTATCAATAATACTTTGAAAGAGGATTATTTTACTTCAGATTTATTTTGTACTTACGTTTAACTGCTTTTTAATACCCAGAAATGGTTTATGTTCTTCAGTTATATGTCATTTAGATATTGAAAATGGTTTTTAATAACCAGAAATATTTCTTTATTTTGCTATCTTGAAAAGACATTACCGAAATTGTAATAAAATAAACCAACGAACAAACAAACTTTTGTCGAAAATTAAACGATAACATATAATAATTTATTACGTGTGACTTTAATCATTATTTTCACCATCATGTTAAAATAGATATAAAAATAGAAAACCCACAGCCATATCAAAACACAAACTAAAAGATTTAATCTTGGAACAATTTGTGTCAACAAAACAATATCAGGTTATAGAAAGTTTATTAATAAACCCTTTAATAAAACATAATGACGATTGACAACCTAGATACCTAGTTAAATACAAAATTGATCAATTATTATGAATCGGTACTGGCAGGTAGACTGAACATCGAAACACTCAACTGATTGATACAACGGGCAATTATAAGTAATAACTTATTCAGTGCAATCAACTCCGTTCAATGTATACGTATAGTAAAGTCACACACGACGAATATTTCTGGTGCTATTCTCGTCGTCGGGGGGCAATTTGCCGTCATTAGCCAGACGGTCAAAAATAGTTTCGTCCCCCACACCAATTGACTGATAGAGGACGCTCTCAACAAGTGTATCCTGTGCGCTACAATGTTGTTTAAGGCCAGCAAACTGAACCACAGCGAAGTTACACTTTTGCTGTTTATTTATGATTTCACGTAGTGAACCAGCCACTTTAAATAAGATATATCTGATCTAATTATTTAAAATATGCTTTAAAAAAAACATAAAGTATACGCAAAAAAGTTTCCGCAAAAACGTAAAGCGTTTTGGTAGTACAAACTGTAATACTGAAAGACAGCATCAGTGAGCAATAATAATTGTTACGAATTTTGCAATAAATATTTATTACTAAGGAGTTTATCTTTGCATGTGTCAATAAATAACGTGTTTATAAGCCTGTAGCACGTATACGTAGTTAAAATAAAAAGAAACGCTAGAAAATTGCACAGGACACCGGCAATAAATGTATCCTGCGGTAATTACGGGCCGGGTCATTCGTGAAAGATATCTTCAAGACCATTTAGGTTAAACTCTTTATACATTATATCGAGTTTTATTTTTGAATATATTATCTGGTGTTTTCAATGAAACTTATTTGTATCTTGTAAATAAAAACGGTTAACCATTATTATCGCTTCTCTAGCATAAGTTTATGCAATTATGAGGTCAAAAATAACCACTTAAAAGTTTCGTAGGTTCTGTAAAGTAAAATAACCAAAATAGATAAGAAAACTATTGTAACTTTGGTAGGTATAGCGTTCACTTAGATTTAGTAACTTCAGACAGAAATAAAATATATAGTACGGTTTTATTGCAACTGATTTTATTTTATTGCAGACGGGCCCTCGCGAAACGAGCTATTACTCCGCTGGGATTAGGAAAATCCCTGGTGTTACACAACAAACTGATGTTTTAGTTGCGTAAGACAGATGTAAGATAAAAGAAATAAAATTCTTATAAGAAAAGAGTCTCCAACACAATGCGTAGCGAGCTTCTGGCTATGATTTATGAAAAAAATACGCAGTAACCTGCTTGCATATGCGATTTCATGAATTTCTATAATTTGAAAATTATCTGTTTATTGACAAACTATGCCTGCGGATTTTGATGAACTGAATCTACCTAATTTGATTTTGTTTAGCTGTTTATTAATAAGCTCTCGGTTTTACCTTTGACCTCGTGTAGGTCATATGAAAACCGATTATAAAATAATATTACGCGGATGAAACTAGTTAAACTTCCCACTTAACAATCCACGTGGCTATCATGGGCGCTTCCTCATTGCGACGTTCTCACTTTATTTACTGAATAGAATTATTGCTGTAATAATCTCATAGAATTGAAGATAAACACCTCATCAACTCAAAGAGCCGCGGGCTGGGAATAGACTTTAATAATTGGCTACTGTTTGTTCTTTTATAAAAAACGTGATTGTTGTTGACCGTAGAGTATTACGTTTTTGTGTAACGGATATATGGGTTACGGCCTTATTTTCACTGAGTTTAATAAAAAATCCTTTAAAGACAGTCGTGAGAACATGTTCTACAATATACCTACATATGTAAGTACGTAGTACCTACATACATGTTATGGTCTATACAGCTGTCGGAATTTTGAGTCATATGTTTTTTCTGATTACCTATACATGTATTTCACAATTTATGTATCATTTTACAAAATACAATAATAGTCCTCAATGTGTCACAGATTAGTTAACGGTTTCACCTTTTGTTTCGTCGCATGAACTAATCCGTCCTCGTGTCTGTTTATAGGTATTCAAATCTTCTTGTGGGCGGTGGAAGCAAAATGGATTTAGTTGCAACCCACTGCTGCAAGACTAGAAAACGATGACGTCACATTACATTAATAAAACATAGAGATTTACGTGTACTACTACTAATAGTACGTACTACTAATAGTTGGCTAAAATAATATTTTAACATACGGAAATATTGTGACAAAATAATGGTTTGGTGTTATTCATCCAAAAACAGGGTGCGAAAGCTACTTTTTCACAAATATTTTTTAATCTAAGTGGCAAACATGCGTGCGTTCCATCTCATGGTAAGTGGCAGTTGTAAAGTGTGGACATCTATAAAATTAAACTCATATAGGATATTAGTCCTACTTGAGGTTGACCACAGATGCTGCCTACTGTGCTACTCCTAAGTATTAAGTTGGAATGTGTTTGCGGTCGCCAACATGTATCAATTAGCGGCAGTGACTACTGAGTTACTGGATTCCACCTAAGGATCATATTTGCTTGTCTTCCTCACAAATTGTATATTTTTTGTAAAAAAATGTATGTAGAAAGCGATAGAATTAGAATAGCGATTCGTCGACGCCCTACGTCTTTCCTGTGTGACCCGTGCCTAAGACAGATGGCGCACCTCTCGTCTGCAATGCCGCCGTTTCCTGCTGTTACCGGAAAACTACACTTTGTATGCGATGCACGCGCGCTGTTGCTTGGCGACGGAAGGAGGGAAGGGTATTGAAGAAATGAACAATGTTTCTTTCTTCTCTATATGTATGTATTATTTAAAAAATCTGTAACGTCTCAAATTTAGATGCCCTCGGAAATAAGGCCTGGCAGAGCAGCGAGCGAATTTTTTCTTATTTACCTATATAACCTTGTAAAAATTGCATGTCTACCTAATCTTAATATTTGATTCACGACAAAAATAAAACCCCCAATGTCTACCTTACTACCTATATCTACAAATTGAACTTCACTCAAATTGATTTGTGTTTTTATTTTTGTTGTACCCTTAAGTATAACTATTCCAAAATTATGTGAGTATGCACGTCCTTATATAAAATTAAATCCAGCATACAATCAGCATTAAGTACGTACGAACTTATACAAAATTTTAAACTTTTCCCTGCAGTTTCAAAGCTCTTATGGCACATAGAAGTTTGACAATGGCGGAATCAGAGCGAGCATTGATGCTTCCAAGAATATAATGAGATCCTGAACAATTGGAATTTCATGTCAAGTTCCAAAGTTGATAGTAGGTATATATTGCATTATGATTAATTTATCTTATTCAACTGCATTTTGTTATTGCATGGTACCCTTTCATATGCTACGTTTTGTAGATTGAGTTACCTTTTGAGGCATTGATGTGCTCTGAAATATGATTAGAGTATCCTCTGAATAGGTCTTCATCAATTGTATGTAACGGTACAAAGGTAATAAATATACACTTATACACATACAAAAGGCGTTCCACAGGGTTAGCGATGCAACTGAGGCCGACCTCATGTATGACTGTAATCCTATCTGGGTTAATTGACAGTGGCCATGAGCGGCAATAGCCTCTCAACAGGTAGACTGAATTAATTCTATTTCTATAATATAAAAAAAAAAACAAGAGTTTACTAAATATAAGGCACATTTCAATGTACTGTAATCTAGAAACGTCAACATTCAAGTACTTGCGTGAACCTTTGCTGTATTTATAAACCTTTGCGCTACTTATTGTATGATGAAGGTCAAGTACACAATCTTGTAAGCTGTACTGAAGCCGTATCGGGTGGCGAAACACCCTGGGGCTAGGTCAACCGTAAATAGCAGATTCTGTATGTAGAACGGAATGTGTTCTTTATACATTTTACAAGTTTTTTTGATGAACCCAGCAATGAGGCAGATAAGCTACCTGAGGGGAAGTAGTCATCGTCGTCTGTGGACTTGCAACTTGAGGAGTCGGCAATGCTGTGAGCTGTTTAGCTGTGAGAGCTCTTCTAGTACCTTCCTTGACATTATAGCCCATCAGAAATATCTCGGGAGTAAGTTTATTCCACATCTCAACCAAGTGTAGTGATTTTATATTGTTGTTAATTTAATAAAAGTAATTTATATTAGACATTAAATCATTCTTCAGCTTAGATGTTTACAGACTATAGAAGTACCCTCATTTGGAAAGGAGGATTCAACTTAGCTGTATCAACCGCTTTTTCTAGTCTATAATCACACGGGAAGAGAAATTATAAATAGCACTATATCTTGGCCGTGTTAAAGTTCAACCAAAGCGAAAACCAAACCGGTACCATATTTACTGAACTATTTCTTTTAACGGAAGAAGAAACGTCGGAAATGTTTTTCTCCAGACCGCTCTAACTGAAGGTAACTGTTACGGTAACTGCGATCCAATTACAGTTAAATGCACAGCTGGTTTACTTAAGGAAATGAAATAATTAATTAGTTCTAATGGAACAACTCCCATCGGTTTAGGATTTCCTTACCGAGCGGAAGATGTTGCAAGTGGAATATTGATGGGTTCCTTCGCAACCCGTTGTGTCCAATATAACTGTCCATGAACTTCTTTATGGAAGTCACAATGATATTTGTGATTGTAATGAAGTTTATTTTAACATGAATAGTGATTATTACATTTGGTGAAATTCTGGGTCCCGTTATTGTGATTTACTCGAAATACTTCAATGGGTTTAATTTGTTTCGGACCATTACAAATTTTATTTATCCTGTGATGGTGAAGGGAAATATTACGAGAAAATCATGTTATTGGTTTTAATTTCTAAAAATAATCCACCATTTCATGAAAGTTGTGAATAGTTATCGTAAATCCAAATAGAACCTAGATGTCTATAATTATGTCTCTTCATGTTATTATCTTGTAAATATCAAATGTACGAGCAGTTCCGCTGTACCTACTGTTAATATATTTAAACTGTTTTTATAGCAAATTTACAATTTCAATCCAGTCTCATCGTTTTGATTGATATTTCCTTTTGGGACGGATACCGTCGGAATGTCAATGGAATACCTATCAGTTCACTGGTAATGGCAATCGAATAAACCGCTTCCGACACTTCCCTTCTGTTTCCGTTCAATGATGCTACGGATTTTATAAAATACGTGGGTATTTTAGTGAATCGTGGGCCAATATTGAAATATAGTCGATGCAATAAAATATGTAGTATTGTATCTATAAATTATTTCATATCTTATTTCTCAATTTACTGTAAGGATAAAGCTTTTAAGCACTACTAAGGGTCTTTTTCCTGTCGCGCGTGTTTCCGACTGCTCGTGTTTCCCACATGCATGTATGCATTATCTTGTATAATAGTTTTTTCGCGTTATCCTTTATGTTTGAGTCTGAAATCATACCATGCAACTTGCATGCGTGTGTTTAAGACATGCACGCGGGCGAAAACATGCGTGACAGGAAAATCGTCTAAAGATTAACGCGGCAAATAAGGACTTAATCGTCGAACTATCATTAGAAAGAATTACATTTATAAAGACTCGCATAATTCTGTTTTAATAAACAGTAGCTCCTTGGTGTATTTACTAAATACACAGTCGTTATACACCATATTTGAACACGACAGAATTTATAGCGCTAACGACGTCGTTTAAAACAGCGTAAGCCTTCAAAGGTAGGTACACTGTACAGCCAGTCTCAAGTTACACGGAGGAAGGTTAAACGGGAGTGTTAGAAGTGTACACACTTTAGACTGTCAACTGTGACTAAGCTAAGTAAATTTGACTAGGGGTTTGTGTATCGTAGCGGGGAAAAGCGACGAAGCGATTTTGTTACTTTGTTGGGTAGTGATGTAGGTAAGTTAGCAAGACTGACATTCAGTTTTAAATAGTCTTAAAGGTACTAAAACTTTACATTCGTTTGTTATACTATTAGTAGGATTCGAGCTATCTGTTAGTAGGCTTAAATCACAATTTACCATAAAAAAAAACGCCACTTCGTCGTTTAAGCTGGTACAAGAGTGCAGCGCTAAGCAAATTGTAGAGTCGAGAGTATGTACAAAACCATTCCTGATTTCAGGAAGACTTCTTCCAAATAATGAAAGGGAATTGCAGGGCATATTGCATGCATGTTCATTTTCTAATTCGTACTTATAAGAAAAAACTCAGAGGCGTAAATAAATCGACTTCTGACCTATATGACGTCGATTACAGCCCAGGATCAGTTGCAAGCTCAACATCAAGTGAACTACATTCGTGCTGCCACAAAATGCTACAAGTGAATATAATGGACCAACAAAAGGAGAGAAGCACGCGGAACGAGTGGAAGCGACGGCGTGGAAACGGGACCGGGTTCAATGCCCCCGGTGTCTCGTTTGTACAGATAACGAACTGATGTAATTACGTTCCCCACAGGTTAATTGCAGATCAAAAATTATTGTGAACTGTCTCTGCAGTACAGTTTCACGCTTGGATTTTACACTGGAAAAATCAAATTAAATTGACGCGCATCCATGTAAATTTAACGTTTTATATACGATGAAATTGGGTGTACACTAAAAGTAAATATTGTGAAGTAAAATTTACATTTTGGCGTTAAAAAAATGTACGCAGGAATTATTTTTTATAGAAGAGCTTCAGAAATTAATTCATGTCCCTTCAATATAACCTCATTAACGTTTTATGTTAATAAAAAATGAGGTTTTTTTACATTTAAAGCATAGGTAATAAAAAAAGGAAAATAATAATTAGGTAGTACTCAACGTATTCAACGCGTACAATAGAACATTTATGTTTAAGCCAAAGTCATTTATGCAATTTTAAAATCAAATATTACCTCTTCTATTGACAAATATTAGTATAGGCATAGTCTACGATCCGTCTGCGTAAATTATAATTATGTCCAACTGCTACCTATATACCTAGGAATTTCATATTTAATTTACGTTTATGTAAATCACTGGTCCTGATTTAGTACTCAGAATCTTACTAATATTATGAAGCTGAAAGTTTGTGAGGATGGATGGATGGATGTTTGTTACTCTATAACTTAAGAACG
>DWPV01001262.1:0-21729 GCA_018251915.1 Urbanus proteus proteus | reverse complement strand
ACCGATTTTGACGGGACTTTCTTTGGAAGATAGCTGGAGGTCTAAGGCGTAATATAGGCTACTTTAATTTTTGAAAAATCTATTATGGCGCGCTCCACGCGTATGCGCACGCCTTCGCGGAACAGCGGGATGACTATCATGTTTAAATATGTATTCTTTTTGACTTTTTAAACGCGGGTGAAACCGCGGGGTTCAGCTAGTATATATAATAGAATTATTCATGAATAAACATTTTATAACTCCATTTTCATTATTAGGCTGTTAGACGAGGAAAATGGACCCCATAACGCCATATGAATTAGGTTTAATACCTAATGATTACCGTACTAAGATATTTATTTCTTAACTAGCTTAAAACATTTTTTGCAATCCTTAGATTAGTGTTGCGATTAAATATCTAAACTGGATAACGTTTAAGTTACGAGTATTGCTAAGTATGTACAGTTAGCAGCTATATTAAAAAATACCCTCTATTTGAATTAAATTTCTAAGTTCTCTTTGTCTTTTGCCACTACTGGTTCGTACTGGTTACTTTATTTCGAAAATAGAAAAAGAACAGAAAAAGAGACAAAAACTTTTTTTTTTCTGCTACATGATTGTGCTCTCTATACCTACGGATTTTTACTAATGTTAATTCGCTAGAGGATGCTAAATTCAGGTCGTTTATAATACAGGCGTACTTTAAAATATTTTTAGCCTCTGACTTTTAAATGAAATCATAGACTTAAAATTAATTCATGTTTCTGTCATCACTATATTTTAAATTTTGTGAAATAAATAGAGACTAATACTCTTTTACAATAGTTGAAGAGATGCGTTTGTTAAAGTAACTTTTCTGACGGTACAATGCGAAAATGCGCGCAATAATCGACTCGTATCGGTTCGCAAGGCGCCGTGCGTATGGCGTTCGATACGCTCGCATCGTTGATTGTGATCGTTTTTTTTTTTATATGATGGATGTAGCAAACGAGCATGATGGTAAGTGGCCACTTTCCACCCATGGACATCTGTAGTCAACCCCAGATAAGATTTGTACAATACACAATACACAATACTACCTGGGATCGACCACAAATGCTTTGCTACCCCTGAGGACTAAGTTGGGACGCCTCGGATAAGTCCTACTTATGGATATTTGAAGAATGTAAGGTTCTGTGGATTTAGCTACGAGATTTTTTAGGTATGGGTTTAAACCTATGAGTTAAAACTAAAGTCTCCGTTATTTTTAATAAACAAGAAGAGTCGAAGTAAGTTTTGTTGCTGACGGTACAGTACGTAAAAGGCGTGCGCGCAATAATCATCTCGTATCGGTTCTCACGGCGCCGCGCGTATGGCGGTCGACACGCTCGCTGCATTCATGATTGTGATCGATAGTTTAATACTCGTAATGTAAAGGGTTCTTAGATATTTGCTCCAAGATTTTTAAGATTTGGGATGTTTTGGATAACATTCGTGGATTTTATGATAAAAGGTTTAGGGTGTTCTTTCCTGTAATGCAAGTAGAACAGTCTAAGTAGTTTAAGTCAGTCTAAGCGATCTTTGTTACCGAATGGCATTGTATCACCGAATCTAAATAAAGTCCATAACATCTAATAGACATTTTTAAGTACATACATTATTAGACATTTCATTCATATTTTACCATCATTAGATAGAATGGATTCTCTAACGTTTGCGGTTTCTATCATATTTCATGTATAATGTAAAATAGTAGTTATATTGCTATAGAACATAATCTGTAAAGTCACAAGGTCATAATGTTTGTGGTGCTGACCTCTTGCATATTTAACTACAGCTCTGGACACTAAGCTCTGTGTAGTGCGCGCTACGTAGAGTTCGGTGTAGTCCACTATGTAACTTGTGAATATTGATAGATTTTCTGTTTTAGTGGATATTGAATAATTATGCAGATCAAACGTAGATTAAAGTAACTAGAAATACATAGCATGTCTTCTTCGAACTAGTACAAGAACTGCTGCTTAGAAGTATGTTTGGCAGTGGCCTCCCTAGTTGAACCATTGATTATATCACCTTACAAAATTAGCATGAAAGTGGAAACTTTAGTCCTGACAAGCAGAATTGCAACAAACGCTGTTCTCACATTAGCGGAATTTAGTAATTATCCACTAGTGCAGATATTTATACACACTTCTTTACCGATCTAGTATGTATATCAAATTTTAAATCATCTTGCTGTCACTATTGGCTATTACTATAAAATGTATGAAAAATATCGCAGAGGATTTTTGCAATGGCATGCGGTGCAACGTGTTCATATGTGCATTAAGCTTTAAACAAATTGCTATCAAACGACACCAGCCGGCGCCGGCTCGTTTGCGCGCAACCCGAAGCAAAACGCTTGACTTTTTGCCAAATATTTTTAGTAAAACATTTTCTGACACTTTACATGTTAGAAATATTCGCATTTTATATGTTAAAGTTTATTTTTATGTAAGAAAGAGGTAGCATAAAATCGCGCTGCCTGATAATTGCCGTTCATAGACATTTTAGAAATAGGTGTATTTGTAAAGTGTTAAGAACACAGAACTACATTTTAAAATGAATATCAAATGCACCCTGGTTTAGAACATCAGAGGTTCATAAATAACCTACACGACGAACAGTCTGTTCATTCGGCAAGGCAACTCACGACACCGGAAACAATACGTTGACTTAAGAAGCGGCGTTATATCTTTGATGAGAACGTAAATTAAAGTAATGAAAGGGCAAGCTTCGCTGGGAGCAACTTTCTAAATGCCAAAAAGAAAAAAAAACACAAACCTCATCTGCTTATAGTCAAGAGATACTGATTGCAAATGCCATCACAAAACAAAAAAGGTGTGTGATATTAAGGTCACGAGAATACTGTCTTCGCCTGGGCAGTTCTCAGGTGGATACCCCCCGAATACTTAACATTTATATCATACTACAATACTAATTAAAATATTGTAATGTAATACAAATGTAGAATGAATCCTCTGAACATTACTGTAAAAATATTCCTTGTTTAGTACGTTTTACAGCTCTTTACATTCTCAGGTTTTAGTTTTTAAATTTATTTCTGTGCAAAATATTCTCAGTGAAGTATTTTCCAACACTTCCCCGTAATATTTTACATGCGAGGGCTTCACATTTTACATGTAAGAGTCATTTTCCACCTCGGTGCCCGTCCTCAATCTTAATCGTTCTTATGAGAGCATTAATATAACGCCTTCAGAGCTCAGCAGCTTTCAACATGTTAAATTTAATGTGTTTTTTCGTAGACGGAAAATGAGTGGAAATGGGTGTCGTGAGTACCAACTGTTGCAGTCATTTTAGTTGGAGATAAGGTGAAAGTGCATTTTCATGTAAAATATCCTCGTTCTGCAAATGCTATATACGTAGGTATAATTAGTAAATTATGGTTTAAAAGTTGTTGACAACTAGAGATTTTTTTTATTAAAATATATTAACGCGAAATACAAACAACTATATTACAACTATAACAACATTTTTAAATATTAATAAATCGATATATTTACTTTATCTCTTTAAAATCATTAGCAATATCGATTATATTGGAATTAACTATTTGAAAGATAACTCATAGGCACAAGCTGAGGAAATTCATTTGAACACATATTTATTACTTACAAAAAAAGACGCTTTCTACACTCATTGACCCGCAGTAGGATTTTCTCTTGTGTCGTGGGTGCCATGGACACACAAAGACGAATACACAAACACCCAGACAGACCCAGAACAGAAATCTAAATTGATCATTCAGATATCTGTCTAGCCGGGAATCGAACCCGGGACCTACTGCGCGTCAGACCGGTATGGTAACCGTTCCGCCACGGGGGTCGACACATAAGCGTCTAAACTCAGAAAATGGTTTAAAATAAAACACATTAACTTAAATTCCATTTATTCTAACGCGTGACGACAGACGTGTTAACCACATGATCAATGTAATAAGTAACGTGGTCGAACGCGATCAGAGGCGCACGAGATTCCCGAGACAACTTGATAAGACCACGACTTCTTAGGAAAACTATAAATTACATTCATACCAGGCCAGCTAATCGAGCGCGGTCAACTTATTTTATTGAGCAATTATCTTGTTTCACTAAAGATTTTACCATGGTTTGCTTGTTTTTGTATATGTACCTGTATAAAAAATTTAAAAAAACACGTTTATAACGCACGGTAATTTTTTTGGATTTGTCGTAACGAATTACATGATATATGACTTGAGGGGCTTACTAGTAACCACTGAAGAGTTATATCGTTCTCCTGACTCCATCAGATCAGCTCGAAGATACCAAATAATTGCGTTAATTGAATACAATCGCGTGTATAAATAAAATACAAAAAAGTTGTTTCTTTGCTGGAACGTACACTAGTATTATATAGAAAAGGATCCGATAAGGATTGGCCACTAGGCCAATCCTTATCGGTTTTAAAACTCCTCATGAGCTCACTGCCAAGGTTTAAAAACTGTTATTCAATCATAACAATCAAAATCAACACTTCACCATGTCCTCAGAATTAGGAAAACGCGTATAAAATTTAGCAAAAGTGGTCACCCATCCAAGTCTCGACCCCGTCAGATTTTGCTTAACTGTCTAGATTGTTTACACTATTTATTTTACAAATTGTCGTGCACCTATTACATTTGAGAGTATTTTAATAACTAAATATTTTCAAAATCACATTGCTTCTTTGTTGACTAGCGTAAAAAATACAATTTGCTTTGACTACTTATTAATCGTAAGCATTTATAAGCAGCACATATTTCTAAACTTTTTAGCTCATACAACGAATGGAAATACATACAAAGACACGTGTCCTTAAGTAAACGTTTACTTACTCGTATCTAGTATCACACATAAATAACGCGAACGGCGGCTCACGGTGTGACAGGCGACAGACAGGTGGAAAAAGCTGTCCCGCCGTATCCAGCTAACGGATTCAGTAACAGACGCTAATGTGTACTAAAGCGCGCATTATTTACTGGCTTGTTGCAAAGTAGAGAAAACTTGTTATTTATACGTACGCATACGAGCATGTAGTCCACCTGATGACGTCACTTCATAACTATGTATAGATCAGAGATTCTATCAGAATTTAGTCCAGATCCTACTCTAGAGAACTGAGATGATCGAATTTTTTAAATAATGGTGACGTCGCAAACGAGCACTTACATTTAAGATGATTTTAGAAGACGCTTTCTACACATATAGCACCACAGTAGGATTTTCTGCTGTGTCATGGGTGCCATGGACAGACGAATACATAAACTTCCAGACCCAGCACAGAAATCTTAATTCATCATTAAGATATCTGTCTAGCCGGGAATCGAATCCGGGACCCACTGCGCGTCGGACCGCTCAACCACGGGGGTCGTCAAGCATGCAGTCAAACTTATAGTAACTTCTTCCGCTCTTGGAAATCTGTCAACCCCTGATAAGATTAAAATCCTACCTGTGGTCGGCCATAGATACGTTGCTGCCCCTAGAGGTCTAAGATAGAATGCCTCTGAAAAGAATGCCTTCCGTCTCCCACCTCTTAAACCAGATCGCAGCACCGCGTAACTTATTGCTGTCATCATGCAGAAACAGGTATAATGACGGTGCCACCGGACTCCAATGACAAACATTCTAACACCGTCAATGTGTTCCGCTGCAAAAACTTACTCCCAACGTAAATTATTCTTCTGATTCTCAGCTATCAATTAATAGGATTGAAACGACTCAGTTCTCAGATCAATACAATTTATTTCGCACGTCCCACATTTTGCATGTTACAACAACAATTGTCCATCTTGTTATTCCATCGCCTTGGTAACCTTCCTTCTCGATAATTCTCGTTGCCTCAGGTTACCATCTCAATACATCTCTCTCCTTCTCTCTCGTTTTCCATCTCACATCAATTGGCATGACGTCATACTGATCAAGGGCTGTAGGCTCAGTGGAAAGCTTCCGAATCGGCTAACTTAGAAACACACCGTTACAGGATTATAGACTGAAGAAGGAAGGTAAAAAACTAATGCTGATAATATTACCTATCAACATAAGCACATACAATGAGTTCGATGTAAAAACACTCGGCTTTTATAGTGAAATCAACTCATTAATATTCGAATGCTCATTTACCTGGACTAATTGGAGCAGACTGGGATATGTGACGTCATATTAACAGATGAATGGACACGTTATTATGAATGAAGTCTGGTAGACGGGAGCGTGGGGTAGAATTAACTATGCAGAATTGTATGCATAACACGTCTGTCTATGTTTTAAAAATAACTGATATTCTAAGCTTCATGCTTATTATGGTTATTGAGACAAAAAGATGATAGCATGCGCAGCATGAATTTATATGTACACATGTCTTGTAAATACACAAAAATTCACACACTAATCGTTCATTATTCAGAATCGTCGTGATAGGATTTTGAGTCCTACTTGATTTTGGCCTTACATACTCTGGTACCCCTGAGTACTACGTCGGAACGCCTCTTAGAAGTGTCTCTTCTATAGCTAATCAAAGCAGCGCAAAACTGTTATAAAGCAGAAATAGGTGTGGCGTTGGTGCCACCGGAATCACCTCACGAAGGGGTTAATGGGGTTATGGAAGTGGCAAACCGACATGCAGCCTACCTGATGGTAAGTGGTCACTGCCAACCATGGACATCTGTATGTCCATGGTCATCAACCCAAGATAAAAACACAGTCCTACCTGCGGTTGGACACAGATGCGTCCCCTGAGCACTAAGAACTCCTCGAATAAGTATGACTCCCTTACCACACCCTTCAAACCAAAACACAGCAGCAGTTAACACTGCTGTCATAAGGCAGAAATAGGTGTGGCGGTGGTGTTTAAACGGGTTCTACCACCTTCGTACTTCACTTTTATCCATATTTTCCGCTTTGCATTATTTTATTTGCGCCATCATCAAATCTGTAGCTTATTGGATTTCGCAAGAAACATTCATTTCGTATTCAACACAAAAATGAGACGACGAAAAATCAACAGGTCTCTGGAAAGCTTTAATTTCGGTTTATAATTTGAGTATGAAAAAGAAACATCTTCCCTGAAATATTAAATTATTCTTTTTGTCCTATTCCCATTTCATTAATAAATAATGAAAGCCTAGAATTTTGAGACGTACCGCCGGTGAGGTGGGCGGTGGGGCGTAATGCTGGGTACTCACTGCGGTACTTGTGTGTAAGTAGTGTTTGTGCTTCCGTGTTCGCGTTTGTGTGGTGTGGTAAGGCGGATATACGTTACAAATTATGTTTAGTAGTTTGTGGTCATCGTACAGATTACAGATAACGAGTAAAGGCTACTTGTTTCTATTTAACAATAAATGTACTTTTTGTACTTGTCGCTAATATCATATAGAATACATTGCTTGTAGCTTTTATGTTTGACTTATCAAATGAGTCTTACAAGATTACCTCATCTCCTTTTACGATATGCCTATTATGACGAACTCGATTCCAAGGCATATTCAACTGTTATCGCCGGTTTGATGAATCGCACAACCATATATCGTCAAGCGTGGTTAAAATTAAGCGAAATTTCAAGCGATGTATAATACAACAAAATTTTACCAAAATAAAAATGTGACTCGAGAATCGCAAATGTGTCCCTAGCATAACGAACATTTTCGTCAGCCTTGACATTTTGTTGAAAAACCTTCAGAAAATTTACTATGAAATAGAATGATGCGACCAAAATTTCAATTCCATTTCAGAGGGCTGTTAAGAAACGTTACTTCGCCGAGTTATTGTGACAGCTTGAGCAAAGGTCAAACATTAAACACGATTCTACTCCCTCACTGAATAATTGTAGCTTGAAAGTTCGGTAATGTATAAACTGTATAAACATCAAAATGTTTTCTTATGTAAACAGCTTTAAAACGTAAACGGTTGACTTTGTCGGTACTATTTAGAATATTTTTGTGTTGGCATATTAGATGATGTTTATCTTGTTCGCTAAGACGAAATCGCATGACACATTTTTTCCACATTTAATAACATTGACACTTTATCTTTATTTTTGGTCTGATATTATACCTGTGAATATCTAGAAACACGGTCGTGTTTCAAAGCCAATGTTTGAAACCGCATATTTTTTAAATATGTCATTTCAAATCATCTTTACTTTTGGTCTGATATTATACCTGTGAATAGGATCTACATATCTTAGGTTATTGGAAACGAAGAAAATGTTAATTATAAAACTATACGTAAAATGACTAGGACAAAATAAATGTTTCTTCATAATCAGAACAGAATCGTTGTATTTTATTTGCTCTAAGCTTTACAACCCATTTTGCCATTTTTTCTCATGACTATAAATAATATTTTGCAAACAACAAGTTTACCAAGGGTTTCCTAAAATTATTCTTATTAAAATAACAATAAAACAACGAAAATATTGTTCATGTTAATTTCACCAACGCTGCATATTGCAGTGATCGATTAAAATTCAAATGCATATTAATGAGAACATTTTCCTTGAAGCAGCGACGTAATACCTGGAACGGACAGGCGACTTAATTTGTTCACTCAGGTGTTCAATGCATTATGAAACTCAGGTTGGTTATTATCAGGAGAAGTATATAAACCCGAAGAATTCCCATTTCGTCACATTCCAAGTCTATCAGAGCACGCATCAACATGAAGACTCAAGTTGTTCTTTTGATCGTTTTCACCGGTCTTCTGGCTTTGATCAGCAGCGAAGACCAAGGACAGGTCTACTGCGGCAGGAGACTGGCGGTCACTCTAGGGATTCTCTGTAAAAATGGGCTTGCAAAGCGGTCCAACAGCAACGTTGACTCAGCGTTTGAGGAATTCTCATTACCATGGATCTCGGTCCATCACGCCAGGAGTATGGGCAGGGGCAAGCGGCAGGTGGCCTCCGAGTGCTGTGAGAAGCCGTGCACGGTGAACGAGCTGCTCTCCTATTGCAGGGAATGAGTACGTTGACACCTAATTGATACCATCGTGAAGATAACTTGAGTCTAATAAATTGTGCAATGTATTTCAAAATTTTTATTTATAAAAATGCATATGAAATATACCATCCCAAACACGAATGCAATATGAAATATACCATCCATCCTATTCGATTTACTTTTAGGGTCCGTTGCTGATAGTTCTCGTGATGAGAACGTTTGCCAATATGTAGTAACCACCATTTCCCAAAACATATTTTGCATTTCATGTATTTTGTCTCTTAGTCAAAACAGTTCTAACTGAATTAGTACGGTGATACCTACTTTTGTTACCATTGTTACCGTTACTAAATGTTCGCAGCAGTATAATCTTGCAGTAAAACAACAGTAAAAATTTAAAATATTAAATCGTTAAATACATTATTATTTCCTTGTCGTGGAAGATTTTAATGCAAATGAGAAAGATGATTTATAAACATTAAATATTACATTTCCCTCTAATTGGGCCGAAATAAGGTCAAAACCAAACCAAACCGAAAATTTGTTTGCAAGGTAAAGTCTTCAGTATGAAAACAGAGATACTAAATCCGGTTCCATATTTTATGTTATCTGTCCTCCTGTTCTTTGAAGAATACCCCGCGGATCCCTTTGTCCGTTGGCAACGGCGCTGTTAAAGTTTAAACCGTTTCATTATCTGTCGGCGACGGCCCGCCTCGTGAATATTTCACTGCCCGCAACCCGAGCGACCATGTTAGCGTAATGTGGCGGTTTGGGGCTGGTGTTGTATGGGTGACGTGTGGCGAGTAGTGATGAAAGAGTATCAGCGCTGAAATATATTTGTACATTGTCTTTTGCATAGTATGGAATAACTAAGTTAAAGAATGTATGTAAGTGTTCGCTAAACAAAAAAAATCTCTGCCAGTTTCGCCGGAGTAGAGACTATTTTTTCGTGCATACGTGCTGCTTGCATCATATTGTTTTATACGTAAAAGTACACGGGTCGTGAAAATAATGCAACAGGGTATTATTAAGTTTAGCAGGTAATCGTTAACTAACGCATTGCGAAGTTCATAGTGAAAAATAATGTAAATCTTATCAGTTACTCGCTTGTATTTGGACAAGAGTTTAAATCCAAATGAAGCGATATAAAGGATGTACTGTCAGTGCCCGTATTGTCCGTTCCGGTTAGAAGTTCGAATTCCTTACGGATTATTATCTCCAAAGCGAGTGACCGCTACGAACCCGCAAATATATGGCGTTTAATGAGCTTTGTGTACTGCGGTTCGTGATTTGAAGGGATGTTATGTTATAATTTCTAATTTAGGGGACGAAATTATAAAGGTGTACATCAATTATGCTACAGGAGTTGACGACCTCCGTGGCGGAGCGGTTACCATACCGGTCTGACGCGCAGTGGGTCCCAGGTTCGATTCGCGGCTAGACAGATATCTGAAAGATCACTTTAGATTTCTGTTTTGGGTCTGGGTGTTTGTGTATTCGTCTTTGTGTGTCCATGGCACCCACGACACAGGAGAAAATCCTACTGCGGGGCTATGTGTGTAAAAAACGTCTTTTTTTAAAGAAGTTAAATACTTGATATAATGCTTTATTCCTGAAGTAAGTAGATTATATTATAATATTATAAGGATCATACAAAGCATAATTTTGCTTCGTTTACGATGTTTCCTTTCGCCGTTAAATCAAGTGATAATTAATTTATAAAGCGCACATACATAACATTTAAAAATCAACGGTTCTTGTGATTCGAACCCGGACCCCCCGTCGTGACAGGTACGCCATACATAGCATGAAAATTAATGATCTTATCAAATGTGTTCATTAGCCACTGAAATATGTTAGTACATTTGGATATCTGGGTCGCATTATTATAATTGTAGATTAGATCTGCCATTACATATTCTAGAAATTACGTCGTTAATGAGAACCGAGACGAAAAATGTTAATGTGTTAGTTAGCGGCCTAATGACACGTGTTTAACCATAGTTGTATGGTAAATGCCTGATCAATCAACGACAGTTAGTTTTTTGTAAAATATCTTTAAGGTATATTAATACAATGCTATGAGAAATAGTTTTTTTTTATTAGAAAACCTTATTAAAATATTAGAAGGAGCAACGAATCTTTTAGTTTACTCAATCGTTAATTGAATATGTAATCAATCAAGATTCTTACTTGACGTTCGCCACAGATCCGTTGCTACTCTTGAGGACTAAGTTGGACGATCGGATAAGTATGTCATTCTTACCACATCCTTCAAACTAGCGGCACTTAATTTCTCTGTTATTAGGTAATTAACAGAGAGCGAGAGCAGTGCTCGCTCGAGCTGAACCCGATGAGGCAACGCGCTCAGAGGATTCCGGCTGGCATTCTTTCTTGAGATCACGGAGTCCTATTCGGAGCGCCGAGGACGGCCACCGCGCGGGTTTTAGCTCGATAAAAATGTCACAAAATCCGACGTCGTTTCCGAGGCGTCAACAAAATGTAGTTAGCAGAGGTGGCGGTGATGTCGCCGGAGACGAATCACAATGGGTTCGAGCACTCTTAAACCTTACATTAAGTTGTCACAACATTGGACATTTATAACCGAATGAAGTAAGGGGTCTGTCAAAATATTGTATAGAAAATATTATTTTGACACGTTCGATATCGGTAAATGTAAATGAACCCTTATACTTAAAGCTTAGGCCAGGTAAGGGCGACGTGGGGTCCCTTTGTGGTAAGCAAAGACCCTCTTGTATAATTGGCTTGCTGCTTTTTGAAAATTACCCCCACGATCCCTCTCAGGACCCACGTAGACTCAGAGTTTGTTGAATATAATTTAATTAAGCGTGAAGAGAGGTTGGTTCTAAGTGTCTTGGTTTGTTTAGAATTTGATCAAGGGTTGTTTGTAAGGATCAATAGTAAGCGGTGAAGTTAAGTGAGGAGTTGAGTATTGCCACTTTGAATCAAATCGTCCCAATCTATCAGCCTTTTGAGATGCACTCCTGGACATAAATTTAGTGCTGGTTTGTGCAGGCCATAGGGATTTTTGTCTTTCACAGTGTACCTACACGGGAAAACACTGTTCCCTGTCTCCTGGATTTCTCTCTCCTTTATTTATTAATTTATCTTATCTTGAAGTTAGTTATGTTACTTAATGTTACCAAATATTTTCTTTATATGACACAAAATATAATGAACAATATACACTTTTACATTTGGAATCCTACAAACTTCGACTAGGCATGGGTCGTTCTCAACTTCAGAGCAATATAGATTAATCTCATTTATCTCTACGAATAAATAACATTGAAGTGTCTAAAAATCCGCAACGCTTCAAATAGCTCGTTGAAGTCTGATAAATGAGGCGCTAATAAATTATGGTCATTATCAGTAAGCGCCCAGAAGCGAAGTCGGTCGAGATTAGACTCTTTTATTTAGGACCGAAATGGGCCGTGGTACCTACCTACCTCCTCACTTTAGGCCGTTCAGTGAAAGCCTCATATTGAATAATATAACTCAGCGGAATACTATGTTTAAAGAATTGATTTTTGTAGAAAATAACTTGATTTTAATTGCATTGTGGTTCTGTCTGATTTCTATTAAGGGTAGTTTTTTAAGATTTCTACGCGTTGAAACCTTAACTGGTATGGTAATGGCGAGAATGGTATCTAATCTCGATGTCCTAATATTCAATGGGCGGTAGTGACCACTTACCTGAGGGTACTGCAGCGTACCTGCATGCTCTTTTACAAATTAACGTAATTAATATCCAAAAACTACCACTTGTTAATATCCGATCTTTAAAACTTAGTTCCAATGTAAAGGGCGGGAATTACTACGAAGTGAGATAATACGGTTCATTAATTTCCATCACTATAACACTAAGCTCATACTAATTGAGTTGGTTCGTTAATGCTACATATAAAAGTACGTAACTCCATAGTAGAAATAAATGAAATAATCACCGTCTCTGGACTTAGGTCGTGGTGATAATGACCGTAATACATTAGCACCTAATTCGTCCGAGTTACCTTCAGCGATTTAGGTTTAGTTTCAGGCTGGTTTATTTTTTCTAGTAATTGTTTAGGAAGTCTTAAAGGTGGTAGAATTCTTTGTGGTTTGGCTCTGGTGGTACCACCGCCACACCAATTTCTACTTAATAATAACAGTGGTGTTGGTGTTGTGTTTTCGTTTAAAGGGTTAGATAAGGGAAATATACTTATCCGAGATGTTCCAACTTAGTCCTCAGGGGCAGCGACGTATTTTTGTCTTACCTCAGGTAAGACCCAGGTAATCTTATCTGGGGTTGATTACAGATGTCCATGGGCGGCAGTGAACACTTAGCATCGGGTGAATAATATATTCATTTGCTACTTCATTATAATCATACTAATATTATAAAGCTGAAAGTTTGTGAGCATGGATGTTTGTTGCTCTATAACTTTAATTTTGGAAAAAAGCATTAGCACGCGCGCCATGAATTTGCAGCCGCCGTCACGGGAGAGCGGGGTGTTACCAATGTTTTGATATGTATTCCTTCTTAATTTTTTAACGCGGGTGAAACCGCGGGGATCAGCTAGTGTTAAATAATTTTGATTCAGGACTCGACTATTGAGTTAACATTTAGTACGCCCATTCGTGTGTCCAGTTAATTTTACTTCGTATACGTACAAACTGTAGGAAAAGTCGAAGCGAGTTTCCTAACAAGGACTAATTGGCTGAGATTGAGAGCTGTGCTTTGAACGCGACTGATTGACTGATTGTTAGGTATTTAACTCGCATTCACTGCATGTTATCTGTTTCACTGTGCTATCAGCATCAAATATTTGCTACCATAATAAAATACTTGATACCATCATTTAGTCTGTTATGCATTTCTGGGATCATGTCTTTTTGAAACCTGTGATCAATCTCAGATAAGATCAAAGTCATACTGGGGGTTTTTCACTGATGTTGCGTTGCTACCAATAAGGTTAATTAATTATATAAATTCTGCACTCTCTGCTCTCTGCACATTCTAGAGGTTGGCTGGGAGAAAATGCTTTTTTAGCATTAAGCCCGCCTGTTGTTCATAATCATAAAATTCAAAGTTCATTCAAAAAAGTCAATAAAGCATAAATAAATAAGGATTAAATTAGACCAGCTCGGATAGTTAAAACTCCTTTACCACACAAATTGATGCACATTACTCAATTATGAGCGTTTTGTGATAGAATTGAACATAAGTTCAATTATTGCATGTTAAAGCATATCATATATCGTTCTGAACGTTGCGCGGCTCGTAAAATGTTCCTGACTTAATATCCCGGTTACGACCGTTGTTAATACTCTTAGATGTGTTCTAGCACGATATAACGATACACGCTCATAGCCTAGGATTCGATTAGGATTTTTTTCTGTATCTTGGGGTTCATATAACATTTTCTAACATATTCTACGGTTGTAATGACCGTGCAGTGGTATATTAAAATATTGCAGGTTATTTTTTTTTAAAGGTGTGAGTAGCAAACGAGCTTGCAGTCCACCTGATGGTAAGTGGCCACTGCCGCCCATGGACATTTGTAATCAACCCCAGATATGATCACGGTCATTCCTGGGAATGACCACAGATGCATTGCTACCCCTGAGGACTGAGATGGAACGCTTCGGATAAGTCTGTCTCCCTGACCATACCCTTCAAGCCAGAACACAGCAGTGCTTAACACTGCCATTATAAGACAGAAGTAGGTGTGGCGGTGTTGCCGCCGGAGTCGAACTACATGGAATTCTACCACCTTTAAATATTAATTTACCTCTAAATGGTGGCAATGATAGTCATTTAAAAAATTGCCAATGGGTTCATCCTTAGTGTTTTATTATTCTGTGGTTTCACAGGATCACGATGTAAATTTTTACGACGTTGCAAAGCTTTTTGGGAAACCTTTGGACAGATCCAAAACTTATGGAAGAAATAACGTAAATGCAATCATAAATCCTGCGTATAATACTTCACATAAGACTAATAGACTAATAGTTCTCTTTTCTATCGAAACGCTTCGTTTTCCTGCCCACTTAATCTCACAGTCGAGAGGCAAATACTTTATGTCCGCAATAAGACCGGGCCTGTATTTCGGCGCCTTTATATGGAGCGTGAATATTTTATAGTATGGAGAAACTTTCGCACGGGAATTGTAAAGTAGCTTTGACGGATACAAAGCGGGTCTTTGACTTGTACGATTACTTTGGGAGCGAATGTTGTTGCGTTAAAATGTTTATGATAATGTTTATTCGCTTGTTTGTAAGGGTTCGTTTGTTTTTGAAGCGCGCATAATCCTGCGGATTGCGTTGATATTAAGCGATCTACAAAGTTAAGCAATTTCGGGCGCGGTCGGTAGTTGGATGGGTGACCGCTAGTGGCAAATATTGAAAGTGCGTTTCCGTGCTTCGGAGGGCACGTTAAACAGTCAGTCCCGGTAGTTATCATTGAATAGCAGTCATTAAACCTTGTCGGAGGTCTTATGGGCGTTTTGAAAACATTCGACACGGGTTGACCACTAACCCGTATCCCCTCCCCCAACACGCATTGGAGCAGCGTGGTGGAGTACGCTCCAAGCCTCTCTCAGTTGTGTCCACTGCTGGGCACAGGTCTTCTTCCACGCAATAAAGTGTTTTCATAAGTACACTATGTTGTACTACTTTTAAAATAACAAAATGAGTGTGATACGTTTATATAAAGTAGCAGGATAAAAACTAGGTAAAACAGGTAAAAACGCAACGAAAAATGAGCTGAGAGTAGACTAATAGTACATATATATCACCACCCTCACCTGTCCTGGACATGTGTTATCCACTGAACTACTTACGTACATTCTTATTCCATGTGTTTTAGTTTTTATCAAATGTTTTTTTCCGTCTAAGGTGAAGTATAAGAGAGAGTTGAAGCTCTGGATGTAAGTGTGATTATACATTTGTTTATATGTACAAGGTACATGACCTTCTCGTAGTAATGGACCGTATAAATTGTAATTTTAAAACATTCATAACATCAGATTAACAACAGATCTCCTAAGAATATATTAATGCATAGAATGTGTTAGATGTCCTCTTGTCTCAAACTTTAAAAGTTTTTACGTGTACAGGGCGTAATTCAATAGGAGAGTTCGATATTATGATTTTCTTTTCTTTCCTTGAAACTTGAAACTCAGTTTTGACAGAAAAGAAAGCCTCGAATTAACATTCTTGGCGCTCTCTCGCTCGTTACGTATGAGTGTAGTTGATAGTCCCTTTGTAGTAAGATTTCATTTAATATACTAGTACCGTTACTGTAAATTTACTCGTATCTCAGATTTGGCACAATATACTCAGCAATATCCGGACCACTGCAAATATTGATTCGCATTGTTAGAGGACTAGAATCGCAGCCGGAAATTGCACGGTAAGCCTTGTCGCTTCTGTGAGTGACATGTGAGACCACATACAAAATGCAGTACACCGCATGGAAATACTAAAACAATGGTTTTAGTAATACCTACTACCATATTACGTTATATTTGACAAATTGGTTAAGTGTCACTGAATTTGTAATACAATGACAGGTATTGTGAAATAAGAAGTGGTTCGTTTAATATTTAACGATACGATTGTAATATATTATGTACCTATTTATTAATATAGCTTATATCTCGTTTCTTTTTTGGTAACCTACTGCATTTGTCTTTATATGATATTATTTAAGGTTTTTCACTGTTTTCGCAAGCATATTGTAATGATAAATAATGATTTAAAAGTATACCAAAAAGAAACCTTAGTAAAGTCTCGGAAAAATACAACTTGTGAAATAATATTTCATGTTCCTCATAAAGTAATTACACATATTTTAAAATGAGGTGACCCAATTACCGTGTTCTCTCGCTATAAAACAAATGGAGTCGTAGCACTTGTAGCATACATAATTGTTATTTTACCGATCATAAACGTCCCGTTGAAAACCGCTCGTAGCCAACGCTACGTATGATTGACGTAGCCGTTGTGGCGTAGCTACGAGTGCTACGCGGATATTTCCTTATTACTTAATGTTATATAGCCACTGAAACTACGAATCTATGAGATATTAAAAAAATGATAAATATAGTTTTCTGTTTTATTTTTATTGGATAAGATTTAAAGTTATTAAGTACTTTTAAGTTGGAGTTATAAATTAAGCGATTCCTTAAAATATTAAAACGCTTACGCTTCGACATGCGTTCTCTTATTAGATAAAGAGCAACTATCGACAATTCACATTGTTACTGTTGTAAATTGCCGCGAGTCTAAAACTGATAAGCCTTAAACTTAGATAATACCCTAGAACAACGTCGCGAATATGCACATAAAATTAGGCCGTAAAATTGGACGGCTGTTACATAATTTCGCTTCATCAGACATAATTTCGCGGCGGATCATTCTGTGCACCTGTTGCCACGCGCAAGCGTCGACTCGATGCCTCCGTCAGTATTTGAGAACTAGTAGAATTATCTCCAGTATCTTTTTGGATATAAAAGCTGAAACTTATGTAAATATACTGGCTATAAAACACACAAATTATATTACATTTCGATCGCGGTTTGTTAAAACTAACGCCACTATATACGCTGTTCTCCAGAGACCCATAATGGTACTGGAATAAAATTAAGCCAAAAGCGTGTTTGTGTGCGTTTCGTTATTCCAATTCTAACTAACAATACATCCTGAATTTACGCGAGTGTAATCTGGCAACACTACTCATCCATTACATAATTTCGCTGTATCAGGTCTAATTCCGCGGCGGACCAGTACACCTGTTACGCGCGCGCACATCGATCTTACACCTGCATCTTGCTATTTGCTAATGTCTTAAGATGCACTAAAATAAAATTATACTTGTATTAATATAGTCAGTCTCAATATTTCTGTTTGAAGATAATTTTTCACTGTTTCGTTATTCTAACTCAAAGTAACAATATGTCCTGAATTTACGCGAGTGTATACTGGCAGCACTATTAGGCCATTACATAATTTCGCTGTATCAGGTGTAATTCCGCGGCGGGCCAGTACACCTGTTGCGGCGCGCGCACATCGACCCGACGCCTGCATTGTGCCCATTGTTAACCCCCGATGTGGGTCGCAACTCGCCACCTTTGAATAACGTATTGCGAAAGCCGGGATACATTCGACCCCCATTTTTAGAGGCTAGCGACGTCGAACCCGTTTAATAAAACGCTAGAAGAGAAAATGTGGATACGTGACTCGCACATATAGATTGTTATGATAATCTAGAATAGGTTCTCCATGTCTACTTCGCTTTACAACTGCTTTATGTGGACTATGGCCTAAATCTCACATAGATATATCCCATGCCATGGGGTAGCAACGCATTTGTGGTAAACCTCAGACTGGATTCTATCTTACCTGGGGTTACTACAGGTGAACATACCATGGGTGGTGGCAGTGGCCACTTACAGAGACTGGATGCTCGTTTGCTACGTATTTAATTAAGTAGAAACTAAATACTCCAGCTTATCATATACCGTTGGTAAACATTATTTAAACAAATATTAACACAAACGTGTCAGTTATTCCGCAAGGTACACTTTTAATTCAACTTTAAATCGCATTAAGCGGAACAATACAACAGTATTGTTCTATTTAACCGTATTTGTTCCAAACTTGGCACTACGTTGTTCTAACTCCACGTTAATGTTCTCCGCTCCGTATTAACTTACGTTGTTCTTGCTTTGTTTCAGGTAACAACTTTCGTATGAACTTTCATCTCGAATGGAAAATGGAGCGAGTTTACAGAAATTAAAATTCTCGACAAATACGATTATTTCGTTGTAAAGTAGGTATAAATCAGTATTCAGTATTATTGAGTAAGCGGTTTTGTTTTATCTGTGTAAGTAGATAATATAGAAACAAAGAACGTGACAATTAATTTATTCAATTAAGTAGTGTCCGTGTAACTTTAATTAAGTTGTCATTTATGTTATAAGCAAGAAAATTTTAATAATTTTCGTGATACCAAAAATAATGTTAAGAAAATAGAGGTCCAATAATATGGAAAAGGTTGTTCCCCTCTAAAAGATAGAAAATACGTAAATGAAAAAATAAAACAGTAAAATTTATTAATTTGGTTCAAATACTAGTAGGTAATGTTGAAGTTACAAAATTTCATATACAACTATGGACGCAATTTGAACGAGCGCACAATCAAAAGCTTTTGAGCTTGAAATAGCACGAATAAGCACATGCGCTTATAAAGTGGCTTATATTGAAGTTTCACATAACTTACATTTCATTTTATTTAATGATAGGTAACATTGTATGACATTAATAGGCATATGTTTCAATTTAAATGGTTCATATTAAATACTTTTATATATTTTGAAATAGTCTTGTTTTATAAAATAATTAGTCGTTATTTTTATCAAAATATGTCTTTTGTAAAAGAAGCGAAAAATACAAAAAAATCTGTAAATTTATTTTGTAATTATTTTGTAGTAGTCGCTTCTTTTACAAAAGACATAAATATTTTGATTTTGTTATTTAGATATCACAATTAATTGATTGTAAAATAATAAAATGATGATCAAAATACCTTCTCAGAAGTTCTATTTAGTATAAAAGCTAGTTTAGCAAGTCAAAGGTACTATAAGTATCCAATTGTGGTAATCGAGTTAACCGGCAAATGACCGCCCGTTATCCTTTGTTCACTAACAATTAAACACTACCTCGTAAATAGAGGCTGCCTTTATTAGGTACTTGTAGTAATTAAGAGAGGAGTGTAGTACGTTTAGTTGGACGGTAGACTGGAGAGTTATATGGAACTATATTTTGCCCGCGACTTTGTACGCGCAGATGATCATACTAACATCTTTTTTTTCTAATACTAACATCATCTTTTTTATAATATAGAAGTAGCAAACGAGCATGTAGTTCACCGGATGGTATGTGGCCCCTGCCGCCCAGTGACATTTGTAATCAGCCTCAGATTAGAACATACTTGTAGTCTTACTTGGTCACAAATGCGATGCTACCGATGAGGACTAAGTTGGAACGCCTCTAATAAGTATGTCTCCCTTACCACACTCAGGTTAGTGTCTACATCATAAAATTGACATATTGTCGAAATTCCATGGTTCTAGCTTTAGGACTTAATCATAGCTTTAGAGTCTACTCTGTGATGATTCATCATTAACCCATTAATGTCCCACTGCTGAGCACGGATCTCCCCTCAGTGAGAGGGATCTTAGGCCTTAATCCACCGCGCTGGCCAAGTGCGAATTGGTAGGTTCTGTGATGATTACTCAAAAGTAAATATCCTTTCGTGTGAAGTGGATTTTCCTTTCGGATTTAGTTGGCAATGTACTATTTTTTGACAGATTTATTTGATGATATTTGAACTTAAATCGATCTGCAATAAAACGTAAAGAGTAAAACCTAAGTCATAAAATCATAAATAACAATGCCGTCAGTTATATTGTACTGTAGAAAACAGCACATACCCGAAATCTCCAAAATAACACAACAGATTTTACGTAAACGCGCATAATCCCTTTTTAAGTTATCAGAAAAGCAAACTCTATTTGCTTTTACGAGCAAAACCTCTAAAATTATATGTAAAGTCGTAAAGGGATGTGCTTAGCTTTTACAATCCCGTGGCCAACAAGGTGAGAGCGTAACGTTTACTGACTCCGTTCCGGTCCTTTTGCCTGCGGATGTGTGCTTGAGGTGTTAGAATCCCTGACGTCACGGGATTTTATTTGGTATTGTTCTGTACTGTGAAATTATCTGAATGTTACATGTTATTCTGTAGTGTAAAATCGTAAGAATTTTATTGTCATAAAGATGGTGAAAACACTCAATTTTACGTATTCAACTTAAGGCCGCGTGCATCAAACGTTTTGCCGGTTGCAGAGTATTATCAGATCTCTGCGACCCCCATTGTAAAATCAAATGTTAACTATGAACCGTATAGCACATTATCAGTTCGTTGTGTATAATACTTTCATATGATTGGAAATATAACAAACTAGCGACCGCCCCTGCTTCACACGGGTGCAATGCTGATACTAAATATACTACAGAAAAACTGATGTAATTATACATATAAACCTTCCTCTTCAATCACTCTATCTATTAAAAAAAACCGCATCAAAATCCCTTGGGTACTTTTAAAGATTTAAGCACACATAGGGACATAGGGACAGAGAAAGCGACTTTGTTTTATATTATGTAGTGATTGTATCGCGTGAGGTTCGCTCACAGTTGGTGGTTGGTTGGTACAACTCTCATCTCGTCTCATAACAATAATGTTCAGCGTCAGTGTGCTGGCAACCTATTCAAAGGGAAGAAATGCATCCGTAGCCGACATTAGTTTCTTACAGACGTCCATTGGCGGCAGTGTCCACCTACTTATAATTAAATAGATAACTTTCTCGTTTCTCATTTCAATTTCTATTTCATTTTCATTTTTGTCATTTTTTATATAGATTTTTCAAGAATTACGTAAAAATGAGGTGCATTTAGAATATCAATTGACGTATTTCTTTAGCGTAACATCAAAATATAATCAGCTGTATCTATGATAAGTGTGAACAGGCAAAAATAACACAACCAAACAAACAACACATGGGCTTAGAAAAAAGCAATTAATTCATAGTCACTCAAATTTCGTTTTACTGAGCAGTGAATATCTGACCTACATACAGCCGACCAGTTGCGACCTGCGAATTGAAACAAACGAACGAAATAAACCAACAAATGTTTGCCTTCGATTTGCA
>DWPV01001261.1:0-21729 GCA_018251915.1 Urbanus proteus proteus | reverse complement strand
ATACTCGAAATACTATTTAAGTAAGTAAGACAAGTAAGATCGCAGCCAAACGTAAGCCTATTGTGAAATAAAAAATAAATAAAAAAAATGTCCTGGCACGGAAAGGTTTTTACATGTTTACGTTAAATTTAATAACACCTATTTTATTTTAGGTACCTTTTTAGCAGCGCTATGTTTAGCAGGAGTTTCATATACTAAGAATTCGACCCTAGCTGTTATCCTGTTCATCATGACTCTCTCTTGCCACACAGCATGTCATAGTGGTTGGATGGTGAGTCACATCTTACGATCTTTAGTAAACAAGTAAAGTTTGTATAAGATGGGTTTAAGACAACCAATTTGTTAAACAGGATTTGTGAACAGTATTTTGGGTTCTTTTCTATAAAAATGTGGCCAATTCTATTATTTTAGAATAATGATCTTGGAATAAAATAAATATTTAGAGTAATATCACCTTATACTCTTATCAATTCACCTATTACAAAAGTGAATATTATTGTTTTTTTTCAATTCTTACTTTAATTTGGCTCCTTTACCTAATTTGGTTTCCTTTAATTTAAAATTTTCTTAGTTTTAAAATCTGTCATTTTCTGTCAATTTTGTAAATCTTTTGAAAAAAAAGATATTTTTAACCGTTCCTTTAATTCAATAGATTTCATTTCATCTCTCAGGTCAATTACATAGACCTGGCGCCGAACTACAGCGGTGCGCAGATGGCCTTCGGCAACACTCTCTGCAACAGCATCGTCTTGGTCCTGCCGGTCATCGTCTCCAGTATCGTCACTGATGTGGTAAGATTTACAAACGTTGTCGAATCTTTCATACTCACTTGTTACATTACTTTTCTAAAACATATAGGGGCAGCAAACGAGGAATCCACTTGATGGTAAGTGGCGACTACAGCTCATGGATATTTGTAATCAACTCCAGATAATTTCAGAGTCACAAAAATACCCGAGATTGTTCACATATTCGTTATTAATTATTTTAGAATACTTGTTGTTATGGAGTTTCTTATGCAGCTTCTTTCCCATAATTATACACCTTGCGAAGTAGCAGTAGATAATTATTATTGACGTTATAAATAATCTTGTAACAATCTACTTTGAATAAAATATTTTTGACTTGATTTCACATGTAATTGTTTTCAGACGGACCCCGTCCAGTGGCGTATAATGTTCTTACTCATTGCCGGCCTGTTGGTGGCGTCAAATGTATTCTACGTACTCTTCATGTCCGCAGATGTCCAGAGTTGGAATGACAGCGAGGAAACCAATGGTATAATATATCTTTTGAGTACATACTCTATCCACTTTAAATGCCTTATAAATGTTGCTTTGGCACGCACATATTAACTCTACTTGAACAGGCATTTAAGTCGATCTAATGTAAGTAAAATTTGAAAGAGTCATACTTTAACTTGACGTTATGGACGTATTAGGTTACGTAGTGGTGCTATCTTTTGCAGTAGAGATCATTAAATTTGCTTTAATGATATCTTAATAATAATATAATCAATAATCTCATACTTTCAGCATTTTATGGCGGTACTTGAAAATGATGTTTACTTTATTGATTCTTTCTCATTTTCAGAACCAGAGGAAGTTAAACTTGAGGAAAATCAGAAGAAGTGATAATATTTGTACCTATGTTGTAAATGTAATGTTAAACAGTATACATTTCTTCCTCATTTCTTTCATGTCCTTAACTTAATGATACCAAACATATTTATGCATACCAGACTATTATAGCAATAGGCAGCGTAAGATTTGTAATAAATTAATATTGTTATTTCTACTCTGAACGTCCAAACACAAAATTACTTCCTATAATTAAAATTAAATTTAAAGTCTCATTAAGTTTAAGTTACTTCTTAAAAAGGGTAGGTAATAGAAAAGTAATATTCTTTTCATGAAAATCTTACTGAGGGCTATAAATAATCCCTTCAGCTTAATGAAATTCCAACGGTCGAGGAAATTAATAGTACCTTATATTTGGTCGACCTTATAACCTAAGTACAGTTTGTCTAAGGTCTTGTCTATTTTTGGAGACTGATATTAGTTTCACGATTCGTAGAAGGTAAAATTTATAGATGAATTCTAGAAAGAAGGTGTATTGGTGTTTGTTTTGGTTAACTGTTAACTTCATAAATAACTTACCTACTACCTATTGCTAATTACATAAAATACTATAATTTTCACATTTTTAGGATTACTTTATTTCTTAACAACTTTACTATTACTAAATTACAATTGTACATATCTTATCATTTTAGTAACAAACAGTAATTATATTTTATTAAAATAAGAAGTTGAGTGTCCCGTGAAGCAATATCTCCACAAATGCAAAAACCTATGCTCCATAAATATAAAATTTCTTATGATTCAGCGGCTGGCAGTGACCGTGATCACCATGCCACTAATGATCGCGATCATGACATTCTATTGCTTAAGCATCGGTTTCATGGTTTCGGTTTCTTGAGTATCCTCAACATCATCTTCTGGATCATCCCAGTCCGCCTTGGTTGCTGTGCCGAAGATGACGTACACCAGGTTTGTGAATGTATACAGACCGGCCGCCACGAAAAACACCTTCCTCCAGAGAATTTCGTCGGACTAAAAACAGATGAAGATAATGTTACTTATGTTGGGCCAATAGGTTATAAACTCGTTAATTCCAAGGGATTAAAGATGATGGCATTGGTACTAGAAACTTCATTAGACGTTTTATCTTAATGCAACTAAATTGGTCAGCGGGATTCATCCGGACAATCATACATATGTAAAATGTAAAATAAAGTTCCTGAAGTATTTTCTTTTAGCATAAAAATGTCCAAAATTAACGATATAGGTACTACCGAATTCGTTGATATTAAAAACTTAACTAAAACAACAGCTGGCAAACGCAAGGTTCCATTTTCTCTATAATATTATGGATACTTATAAAATGCTCAATTTCAATATAGTACACTTACCACATCAGTTAAAATGAAGCCAGCGACCAACGGCGCCAGAGACCCACAGGCATTTGACGCAAAGTTACTTAAACTCATCAAGGTTCCTGAATAGTTGGGTGTTATATCAATGTGGTTTATCTGGAAATGTAAATTTAATATTTGTCTGTAGTAACTGATTTCAATGCATCTCGCAAAAAAAATAAGTCCTTGGAGAAAAAATAAATAGCACTTACTTGGAAGCCAACTTGCGTAGAAATCTTGAAAAAACAAATTACTATTAAAATAGTTTCCACGACGTAAATATCTTTTGGAGCATAGGCTAGTGCAATGAGACCAATCGCTGCTGGTACACTTCCTGCAATAAATGTTATGCATTTAGTGTCTTATAAATAAATGTACAAGCACGTAATGATTTTTAAATTGGCGAACTGTAAGATAGTATATTGAATAATAGCTTAAAAATTTTAAAATTCAAAAGATTTGTGAATTTTACGACTAGGTTTGAATAACAATATTGACGACGAAAAGTGATCCTATCAGTCAAGGGGTCAATTTTTACAAAACTGCAAACCGTTTCAACACTTAAAGTTAAACTGACCTAAAGTATTAGCGAACTTTCTTGTGTTGGTTACGCTGAGAATCTTCTTAACTATGAGCATATCAACGAGCCAACTGAAGAAGAAATTGCTGAACCACATCACCAAGAACGGCAGAGCTGACAGCAAACCATTCTGAAAAATAAATGAATATGACATGAAAATCCTGTGTGTAAAGTCAAATCTATTATGTTCTTACAATTAAGTTAAGTATAAAAAGTCGAATAAATCTACTATTTATTTCGACTTTTAAAGGTGATGTAATATCGAGATATATACTGTAAACTGAAAAAACCTTAAAACGTGTCAGTAATTGGATTTTAAACTAAAATAAATGAAAATTGCGACGACAATATAACTTCAAAGGATATCATCAATATTATTCTCGTAGTAGGATTCTACATCTATGATTATTCCTTAGAGCTTCATAATATGTAGATCTTTTGACGTGTCCCTCGTCGCTTGTCACAGATATAAATATACGTTATCACTTTTCTATTTCAAATAATATAATAGACGTAGGTCCAACAAAATATTTTTACCAAAGTATCAAAGTATCTCAGTTTTTTCCTAATTGGCATATTAAAGAAAAAGTACAGACGCCTTAGATAAAAATACATTATTATTACGAGTATTATACGTTATTAAATCTTTTAGTTTATCAGATCTAAACAATCTTTAACTTATCATAATAAACTTACTGCCTTAATGTTAACACCCATGACCTTGTCCATAAAAGCAGGAACTTCGGAGTAAAGCGTCAGCTGGCCCCATGTTGTCCCAATGTGGGCCACGATTATCGCGTACACTCCACGATAGCGCAATATCTTACCCCAGGGAACTGGCCTTTGCTTCTGTAATTTGGAAATTATTGATATTTTACAATAACAATAAAAATTAGAAGATAATAATAGATTTTTAATAGTATACTATTAATGAACAACATGTTACAAATAAGTGACGATCGGGACTACCCAAGATTAATAAATCTTCATCAAAAATAACAAGTGTTTTATTTTCTACACAAAACTTTTCCTAGAATTATACTGAGAACAAATAGTTTATTTACTCGCATACTCCACTTAATGATTCTTTATTTATTTCTTGAATTGTCCCATTTCTATCGCTATAATTATAAAATTCCTTACTTTACCAGATTTCTGTCCCAACTTCTCTTCAATATAATTTCTTTCGGCAGCCGTAATACTCTTATGTTTAGCTGGAGTATCAGCACATAACCACCAAATAAAACCTCCAACGATACCAGACAGGACACCGTAGAAGCGGAAGATACCAGGCCAGCCCAGGGAAGACGAAGCGATGAAACCTGTGATTGGGAGGCCCAGGACAGTGCCTATTGCTTGACCTGAACAAATAAAAAGGTGGTTCATTAATTAAAGCCGTTTCATATTATATTCTTTTAACAGCAGTATCTAGATGTTCTCTGATTGCGTGTAGGGAATGCAAAGGGACGTCCATGAGGAGGTTCAATTTGATGCTCACAATATTATTATTAGTGTTATATTTAATCCTTTCAGATTGAGATTATGGATTTCAATAGAAGATGGCGTGCTATTGTAGCTTCTTTTTATTTATGTATTGACAGACAACATATTTTCCCATACAATATTTAAATAGTTGGGTCTGAGCGGTATTGAATCGGTAGATATAAATACGTCCATACACATAAGACCGAAGAATACTATTTTGTCTGTCACGACCCACACCTGCCATATAAAATGTCGGTGGATATAAAATCAGTTTAAAAAGTAACTAATAAAACTCAAAGGGTTCAAAGTCGTTACGTAACAATATGTGCTCGTTTTTACAAAACGCTGCTGACGCTACCGTTTCAATATACGTGTTGAGAAACAGCAATTTATTTGCAAACTCCGCGTAATTGCGACAAACCCTTCGTTTCGTTTTAAATGAAAAATATGTGAGAAGTTTTTTAATACTCCACAAAATATTCTGTTATTGAGGTACTCGATGTAAATTGTACGTTGTGTGGTTTTGTTTTTAGTTACAATAAATTATTATATTTTCTACATATGAACTTTAACTATTTTTGGAATAGTTTTATCTAAGGTATTTTATTTACTCAAGATTCTAAGTTACCAAAATCGGTATGGCTTTTCTCAGGATATAAGTACATCTGATTTAAAGATATATGTTATATTTGGATATCACTATTGATTTTGAAATCATTGAGAAAGTGTACATGGTAATTTGTATATTATGTAAATTTTACCTCCGAATATAAATGCTGACAATCTTCCTCGTTCCTCCAAAGGCGCCCATTTTCCGAGAAATGTATGAATTCCAGGTAGAATACACGCCTGGGATAAACCTTGCCCAACCCTGCAAACAGCTATTAGCGCCCAACCACCCTGTAAACGTAGGTTTACTGAGTTAAAATAGGTACAATTGCCATTTTTGGCCACAATATAATTGTTTAATTTCGTACACTAGTAGAGTATGGTAAGAGACAAAATCCAGAAGATGGGCAGCTGTCTTCCTTTGTAACAAATAAACTTACTGCAGTCATCAACACGCATGCGAGGCTTCCTTCAAAAAACTCAAAAGACATAATATTTTCCGGTAATCCACATTTTAATTAGATTCATGAAAATGTCCAGAATATTTCTTGATTAACGTTTTCTAGTATTAAATTTGGAAAGACATGTTTCAAATACAATTCTCGATACTCACATAGTAAGCAGCCCAGGGCAACACTATAGACAAAACACAGTTAAAAAGAAGAGCACCGGAGAGAAGGTAGCGGGCTCCGAAATGATGAACCAGCTGACCGGCGGGGATCTGCAGAGTCATGTACCCCCAGAAGAAAGATGATTGGATCGTGTCTTGGGTCTTCTTGTCCCATTTAAATTTTGGATACTGGAAATATAGTTGTCATAACTTTGATATCGTCCGTAAGAAAAATGAATAATTTTCTTAAATATGTTATGAAATCATTGTTTAATCACATACAGTATATAGTATATATAAAACAAAGACGCTTTTAGTCAAACTCGATCTTTAAAACTATGCAACGGATTTTGATGCGGTTTTTTTTAAATAAATATAATGGTTCAAGAAGAAGGTTTATAAGTATAATAATATCGCATCGAAGCCGCAGGCTAAATCTAGTTTTTGGTAAATTAAAGATTCTTGTAATTATATCGATGGGTTACTAAAACTAAAAATCTGTGTTATCATTATTATTTCGATGTTCAAATTCCGGTGGAATTTAGCAGATTTGAATCAGAAGTTACACCAACGAATGATTTATGTTACGGAAGCGGTGTGAAATATTTGAAATTCTTCCTTTTAAGATACCTATCAAAAGTAATATTAAACTAATACTAATTTTGATAACATTAGCGTAAATATTATCAGACAATCCTTTTATTTATTTTGAAGCAAATGATAACGCTATTAAAATTTTGTACCATCTTTGTTAATTAAATAATAGTACGTATCTATCATCGTGTGAAAATATGAATAGTTGACTTTTTATCACATTTAATCTAATAGGTTGTTTATAATATGTATATTTATAAAAACAGTATTTTTAACGATTCACTTAGAATATTTGATTATTTTTTCTCGATAAACCATAAAAAGAGAAATTGAAATTCAAACCTAATTTGTAAATACAAATGAAAAAAACCCAAACAAAGGGCTCTTAATGAAAGATTTACTGAAACTGCAAATGCACGAGTTTCCAAAATATCTATTGTTTAAATATGTATACCTATTAATTATTCGTTGTAATGATACAAAGGACTTACCGGGGGCACTATAAGCCATCCACCGCCAGTATCTTCTCCATCAAAATTTTGTTTACTATCATTAAGACTAACAGTATTATTCGTATAACTAAAATTTCCATATATCGATGCATTAAAGCTACTATAATTTGAGCCTAGATTAGTACTTGGGTTTTCATGTCCAATAGTTGTCATGGCTACAAGAGAAACTCCCATGCAAGCTCGCATGCTATACCCCGTTGTTAGACAACAGAATAGCAAAAAGCATTGTTGGTGCCTGTATCCCAAACCTGAAAGTAAATTATTATATCATAGTTTTAGTAGAAAAATTAGCATTAGGTATCACTTTAAAAACATCATCTAATTTTTAAAATTCACTGTTCATAATTGCTGTTATGTAGTCAAAGTAGACAAGGCAGGCTCGACGACTTCCAGCCTCCCGAACAAGCCGGATTCCAAAAAGGCTTTAGTGCCATGGACCACATACACACGCTCAAGTAGGTTATATAGAAGAAAGGTCCTATAGTGGCGACCACGTTTGAGCAAAACAAGTACAGGCCGCCCCTCGACCAGGTGGGGTGATAACCTGAAGAAACCAGTGAGAAACCGATCGATTCAAAAGGCACAGGACCGGTTGAAGAGGTGCTAATTAAGGGAGGCCTATGTCCAACAGTGGACCTCAGCAGTGGAACTCACGTGCTTATTTTAGGATAGCTCGAATTATGTTAAATCTATTTGCCGACGTTTTTCTTGCGTAATTTAGCCTTAGCCATGTCTAAAAGCTTATGCACAAAATAGTAACACCTCACACACACAAAATCACGTTAAAGATATAAGAATAATTATCAGTAGGTCTAAAATCCTTTTCGACAAAATAAAAAAGTATTGCCGTGAACAGTGCTGAACGGAGGAGCAGTAAGCTTATAATTATTATTATTGTTACAACTGCTTAAAAATATTACGCAGTATAGCAGCAAAACCACTTGCAACATTACAGAAACTTATTGTTTTATGTATGTATGTAGCGACACTACATAAAACATGCAATTATTGCGTAATTATAATGTGTACAGATACATTAAAGTTATAAGTATGAAATACTCCGACATATTATCAACTATTTTATCATGTAACACAAGATTACCTTTATATTCGGTTCCATCAGAAACATGCAGTGTTTCAACTTTTGATATTTTTTCACCATCTTCAGTTTTCATTTTCACTTCAACACAATTAATGAAATCAGTGCTGTCTTTAATTGCCTCAATCAAATATTTTGTGGCTACAATGCCATCCTTCGGAATGACATCTGTATAAATGTGACGACTTTATCTTGTACAAATATAACTTTGCTACTGTTAAGCTTTTTTCTATTGTCACATTTATTTCAAGAAGATAAAATTTTACGTTTTCTTGATAGAAAACTGATTTTGTATCAATTTTTTGTAAAAAAGTATCAAAATGTGCTTTATTTACATCTCCAATATATTTTTTATAAATTTACATTATTTACCAAGTATTTGTTAATTTACGTCAGTTGCTATTGATGAAATATATATGCGGTTAATGTTAATAACATGGTTATACCTCCTATCCCCTTCTTATACCATTACAAATAATATAATTATCGTACCGCGTGTGCTGCTGTATCAACATTGAAAATTTTATTGTTAGAACATGGCTTTTCTATGACAAGTGACGTAACATAAAACGTATGAGGATGTAAATATTAGGCTTCAGTTATATCTACATCCATCGAACGTATTGCGGTAGACGTAGTCATATGAATCTATACAATATTTTGTCGTAATATCATTTTACGTATAAATAAGTTAGTACAAATTATACAGAAGAATACCTATTATACTGTCTCTCGCGGCTCGTGTCTGCCAAGTTGTCCTTAGATATAAACGAGCATTTATGCGTAAATTTGATACCTGTTGTATGTTTCGGCTGTTTTGTACCTCATTATTATTTCTTATTATTAATTATACAGCAGTTATTACGTCTAGTAAGTAAAGTGGTGTTTACTTCAAAAAATATAATGTAAAGTTGTAAATTATCCTATTTTTATAGAGGATATTTTAAGCAGTTGTTATCTTAGCGTTCAGTCGTCAAAGAAAGGAGCCAATTTTAATTTTGCTTAAGTTGAAATTAGGTTCAGAGTATCGGAAAAGATTGGGTATAAATAAATTGTAATGAAACAAGTGTAGAATATTTTTTTAATAATTATCAACATCATCATTATTAACATTAAAGTTTATATATTACTGCACAAGATGCTCTTCTAATTTCATTTCCTCTGATTCTGTAAGAGAGAATAACAATATAAATATAGTATTTTACGATATTATTCTTGAATAATTTTAATATGTTCTAGTACGTTAAACATTTTAAACAAGTTTATTTGCGTGTCAGTTACATAATAGGTATGTTTTAAAACTCCAAAGGTTTTATAATAGGTTTAATATAAATTCACTTAATTTCAGTTCAAGAAGTTAAATGGACTCAAAAAATTTGAACAAAAAATTCCACTGCCTTTAATTTAAATAGAGCAACAATCTTATTTCAGCAATAGGACTTTAAAAGTTTCTAAATGAACATACCACTGGTTTCTTTGTTATTATTCCAACTTTGTATATCAGCCGACATGAACAATACGTAGAGTACATTCGAAATGACCAACAGACCGGCCACCAGTAGGAATGTAATACGCCATTGGATGAGGTTGGTCTGTAAAAAATACAATACGTATATTTAAAATTAAAATTACGAAAGAAGTAGATGTAAGTTCAGAGGAAATGAAGTTAATTGGCCAGATATCATCATATATTATCTGTATACTAACACGTGTCTGAAGAATTAGGAATTATTTAGGCGATATTAAGCATAGCAGTATTAAAGTATCTAAAATTAAAAAGTGAAATTGTATTGATCAAATTAAAATTCATGAATACAGAAATAAATAGTACGCAGAATTAAAATAGACCATAACATGAGAGCTCATGGAAGTATTTCTTGTTGTGTTTTTTTTTTTATACGTACGATAAAATAGACATTAACGAATAGTGAAATTATTAAGAAATATCAAGCAACTTAGCACAACATTGATGAAATACATCAACTCCAATGTAACATTGCAATAAAATCCGTTGGTACTAATGTTCCAGTAACTAAAATTAGAGTGACAGATGTTTGTTCAGCTCACCACATCAGTGAGGATGCTGGAGACCACAAGCGGCATGAAGACGATGACGCTGCTGCAGAGGGTGTTCCCGAAAGCTATCATCGCCCCACTGTAGTTTGGGGCTAGATCTATATAATTGACCTGAAAGAACATAGAGTTGAATTAGCTTAAATAGTAAGTGATTATATGTATGTATGCATGTATGTATGTATGTATGTATGTAATGTATGTATGTATGGAAAGCATGGTTCACTATTGTTTTCTATATTATTATTATTTGTAATAGTTTCCATGAGCCTTAGTATCCTAATATAAATAAATAAATTACTCCTATTTTATATTATTATGGGTTACTTATGCATATTTATAGACCGCGTACGTACTACAACGGTACGGTACTACAATACTTCCTACGTACTACTTGAAGCGCGCATAGCCCTGCAGATTACGTAGATCTTAACCGATCTATAAAGCTAGGCAATGTCTGGGGTGATCGGAAGATGGATGTGTGACCGCTCGTGACACAAATTTCATGCACCTTTCCGTGCCTTCCCGGTTTTTATCATTGCCCGTGAACCCATAGCTGAGAGGACGGGTGCCCAGCAATGGGACAAGAGAAAAGGGTTGCGACAATCCGGTACTTCCATCCTGTAAAGTTTACAACTCTACAGGCATGAAGTCTTCCCGGTGTTTAGTCCAATGTCAGTGGTCGGTTACGCTACTTGAAAGTAAACATGTCACTTACCAGCCAGCCAGTATGGAATGCTGTGTGGAGAGACATCGTCATAATGAAGAGGATAACGCCTAACGTTGAGTTTTGTGTGTACGAAATGCACGATAAACAAATTGCTGCGAAGATGGTACCTGTCAATCGTAACGTTTACATGTTTAGGAGAAAAAATATATCATAAAACTATTACTGTCTTATCACATGTGTAGTTTTTTTTTTATATTGTATTTTTATATGTGTAGTTTATAGTCTATTTGATTTCAATAGTGTATTACATTAGATTTACAAAAGTGAAAATCTTATTCTCTTGTAAGTAGGTAGTGTGTATTTAGAAAGAATCCTACTCTTTTAAGCATTGCAAGGTTTTTGAAATATCGTAAAAAAATTGACAAGTGACACTAATAATAAAATTATGATTTTAATAAATATAAAAAGTTATCAATTATATATCAAGTTATTTATAGGCGATGTAATGAATATTTTACTGTTAATATCATTTTAGTTAATTTTATTTTATTATTTTTACATCTTTACATTTTAATTTTAATTTTATGTTAGCACTGGCCCACATTTGTTGCAAAACGTATTAAAAAGTAATATGTAAAAAAAATACGTTCGAACGAAACAAAAGCCGATCAATATAGTCTGGTGGTAGCTCTCGAGCGAAATAAATTTGTAACTGCGCAATAAGCGTTTTTTATTATAATAGCGGAAAATAGTGAGTGTTCTCTACAATACCTATAGTGTTAAACGTAATCCTTGCAGTTTTAATGGAGAGAATTTTCCTGTTGGTGCAGAAGTCCGAAATATACCCAAAAGTTATTGTTGCAAAGAATGCCGTGATATATGGAAGAGATGATAGAAGGCCGCTCTGCAAGAATGTTCATTATTATTTTAATGTCAGCTGCAAAATAGCAAAAGAGTACCTACACTGCTAGAAATTAGTAATGTTTCGTATTTCTCTGTACTTATAAGGTGTAATAAATAGATATACATGCTTATAAAGTAAAAGGAAAACGTCTATGATCTTTTTATATATTATTTTTTCTTCTTATGTCCGGTATTAATTTTTCGATCATTAGAAACATAATATTACAAATGCCATTCATTAATATCTAGTGTAAACCAAACTATACAGTATGATTTAAATAAATGTATTAATTATAATATTAAGACATACACGTGTTGTGTACTTAATCAATGTTATAAAAACAATTTAAACAATCATACGGTAGCGATTCTTGATAATTGAAATATATGAACAAATAGTATTTTATCCATGATTCAAACTTAGTATGTCATTTTTTTCGCAGCATCCGTGTTACATAAAATCATTTATGAATAATCATAAAACAATGTACGCGTTAAAAATGACGACGAAAGACATAAATACTTTTTGGAATTCAATACTGATATATTTATACCTTTGTGTACTGAGAGTTATCTAAACCAAAAATAGTTCATTTGAATTTGGTTTGCTAGTAATTTTAGTGAAAAAACCTTTAGACAGTTTTGTAATAAATTTGAAAATAATGATACTTACATTTTTAATATCAAACCCGAGGATGGCATGCATATAAGTAGGAACCTGTGCTAAGAAGAAAGTGAGACTGGCTCCGCTACCAACGTTTCCGCTGAAGCACGCCCAGACATGACGTGACGACAATATTTTATTCCAGGGAGTCTTGGTTTTCTAAGAAGAAATCAATCAATGTCAAATTATAATGAAAAAAATAAGAAATACTTATATGAAAAAACTCAGATTTATAGAAGATTATTTTCATATCGAAATTATGGATAAAGGTTTGGAAGACCTAAAGCTAAATAAAGTCATTAAGCTTAGCTAAAAACAGAATAATTGTATTTGAGATTTTTTCATTTAATGGAGCATTTTCATTCAATTTAACTTACTTTCACATTATCTGCTTTAGAATGCCTTAATATGTAATGTTTTTCTTCTTGAGATATCGTTCGGTGTTCGTCAGGCTTACTAGCTCCAAAGACGGTGAGAATGACAAACCCGATGAGGCATAAAAATCCACTGGTCCAGAAAATGGAAGGCCAGCCCCAACGGCTGTCAGCTAAAATACCACTTAGCTGGAAAGCTACAATGGTACCAAATGCAGATCCTGTTGGAAACATAAAATGATCGTTTTATGTGATGATACTAACTTTAAAGTATTGTATAAAACAGCTAACGCTAAAGGTTCGTGATAAAAACGAAAAATACATGTAAATATAATACAATATCAATATTATTCTTATAGACCAACAATATAAATAAATAAATAAATAAATATCGCCTCACACTCATAGCCCCACAGTAAGATTTTCTCCTGTGTCGTGGGTGCCATGGACAACACACAAGACAAGGACAGACACCCAGACCAAGAACGGAAATTTAAACTCATCATTCAAATTTCCGCCTCGCTGGGAATCGAACCCAGGACCCTCGGATTAGCGGTCCGGCGTGTTAACCATTGCGCCATCCGGGTCGTCAAATATGTATATGTAATCAAGTTATGATGCACCTGTGTAAACAAAGCTGCTTAGACGACCACGTTCACTTATGGGAATCCAATTTGATACTAGTGTATGAAGGCTGGGATACATGCCAGCCTGTGACAAGCCTTGGGCGACACGGCAACCGCATAATACCTTCCACCCACCCTATAACAAAATGATTAATTTTACTAATGTGTTGCCATTTCTAGTTTACTCACTTAAGATATTTTAGTCATAAGAATACTTCCATGTACTGCATAAATTATTATCGAAAACAAATAAACGATAAACAAAATCTGTTTGTAAATCGAAAACACCCCGTATTTTTAAAAATAATTTCCAAATTTATTACGTTAAGAAACCGATGAATTTCATTTATCAAATTATTTAATATGTCTTATACTCCTGGGTAATATGATAATCAAAAGGCTGAGAAAATAAAATCGAGAGTACTAATCTTAACTAAAACGAATAATAAATGACAAATCATTCTCTTACCCACGCCGTCAACCACGGTGAGCCAATGGAGATGATACCATTAAGAAACAAACATATCTGTAAAGGAATCTTGCCGCCCCAACGTTGGCATGCCATGCCCATTGGAAACATCATGATGAAGTAACCTATAAAAAACGCACCCAATACCATCTCTTGAGTGGACTTTGGCCAGTCATAAGTCTGAAAATGTAATAAAACAACAATAAGAAACGAGAATTATAATAATACGTTCACTAAAGCAAAAACCCTATAAATCCACTACTAACCATTCGACAAAGGAGGTGACAATATTATAACTTATGGAGATTGCGGCTATAGGCAATTAATATAAATTAGTACCTGTCCGAACTACGATTTAATACAGATAATGTTGATATACTGGAAACGGAGATCTGGATAGAAAATTAACCTGTTTTATGTAATAGATACAATATACCCAATGAAGTAGTATCAAGTTCGCATTATACCTTTAAATATTTTTATTTTGAATGTCCAATAAAATTTTTGTTTAGGTAATCTTTAACAAATATATTTTCATTTAATTTTACTTACTCTGTAAACATTCCATACACTTCTATCTGAATTGTTTGAGTTTTCTTCAATTATATTGCTTATGGTTTCAGTGAGTTTTATTGTTACATTATCAAACACATTAGTGTTATTAAAGTTTATGTCATTTTTAGTAGTAACTGTAAAATTATTCGTATCTTCTATTGTTTTATTGTAAACGGTAAAGCTAGTTTCATTTTTAGGCATATTTGTCATTGCTACTATAGTTACACCTAAATGTCCTCGTGAAAGGTAGCCTATAGCTAGACATATGAAGAATAAAAATGATTGTACATGACGAATGCCATATCCGTATTTGTGAAGATCTTCAGTTTCTTCTGAAAATATTTAAAATCTTATTCACTCTTTTCAAATATAACCAAAAGATAAACATTGTTTTTATCAAAATGACCAACATGGACAAAGCATGGACAAAAATATGTTAATAAACAATGCAAAGTTATATGGCTAACTTTAAATCAATAATTTAAAAAAGTTTTATTAACATGAATATACTTTTGAATCCATTTATTTATTTATTTAGTCAGTTAGCACGGATTAATCCAATTACACTAATGACAAAACATAATATTACAAACAAATTATAGGCATAAAGTAATTAAAAAACAATATTTATATGGGTTACCTTTATTATTTTCCTTTATCGGGACTTTAGTATACTTTGATTCTGTCATATTTTTTATAAAATATATTTATATTTGGAATTTAGATATCTACACTACAGATTTGGACTACGTCTGAAACTGAATATCATCGTTGAAATTTTGTTCTATGTTTAGGTAAAATAAATACATTTGTTTAGGCATTAAAAATGAAACTAGTTCCTGCTCGCAACTTTGTCTACATGTTTTATTAATACAACTCCAAATAATTGTTATATTTACGCCGTGCTTTTTCATCATACATGCTCCTCTGAATCTGTTTTTTACTCTTTCTTATACTTCTTCTTCATAATCATTTAAAATATATAATACATTTTATTGAGTTATGACAAACATTCAACTATAAAATACTACTTCCACATTTATATCAAATAAATATACTCAGAGATTTGGTAAAAATTGTTGTCAGAAAGGTAACTCGTTTCATAGTAAAAACGGAATGCCTTAAGTTTTTATTTCTTCATACAAAAACAAAGCTGAATTTATTTTCAGTTGATGGTAAACTGCAACTACGCACACGAAAATCTATAATCGATAGTACAACAGTCCGTAATGTATATTAAATAATATAAAAATGTAAATATCGCTAAGTAACTTTTAGAACAATAACTTCATTTCTACGTTTTTCATACGCTATGATATATTGTTATCTGGTGTTCTAGGTTGTATTAACATGTTTGCTGACACACGGGTTTTAAAATTATGTTTACTTCTGAAAACAAATATGTATTACGATATAGGAAACCGCTACTCATGTTAGTCAGTTATATAATCGGTTTTATAAATAGATTTTTCCGTCTCTATTCATACTGGTCGAATGTCAAAACCGAATGACATACTTATTCAAGGCGTTCCAACTTGGTTTTCAGGGGTAGCAACGCATCTGTGGCCGACTAATATAATCTTATCTGGAGTTACAGATGGTCACTTATCATTAAGTGAGTTGCATGCTCGTTTGCTACTTCCATAATTTAAACAAATTAATGATGCTGGTGCTAATTACTATGTAAATATGTGGTATGGTAACTTATTTAAATATATCACAATTGCCCAAGGAGAAACAGAAATAAAATATTTTTGGAGTGTTGAAGATAATATTTTGGGAACCTCTAAATGGCTAATCACTGAATTAAGTTATCCTGGATGTATATTATTTAAGATGTCCACAACTTGAAATATGATAAGGTTTTCAGATCCAATATGTGTCAACTATGAACAATTCATATAAAGATGGCTCGCCATCTGACTAAAACTTTATCTTAATGCAGAGATTTTTGTCGCACTTGAAAATTGTATTAAGGCCAAACACTGATGCTTGATTGTTTGACACTATATTCAGTCATATTTACTCTCATAGATTATGCTTTGAAATTACTTGCACTTTGCAACGAAGAACTAATAAACTGAAAGTTTTACCGAGAACGAAGTTCACGAAGTTTCTCAAAACTTGTTACTGGTAAATAAAATAATGCGTAAATATATTTTTTTAACTTTTATTATAATGTTATTATAATATTATTTTTATGAACAAAACTTATAATAATTATAACTATAAAATTATATTCACTGTATTTAAAAAAAATAAAACTAATTGAACAATACGAATTTAAAGCTAATTAAGTACACAATTACTATAATCCAAATAATAATAACTTTGAGTATTAATTAACAAGAACACAAATATTTACAAAACTTTATCCATATTCTGTATAAAGAACACATTAACAAATTAAAGCACAAACAACAAATAATAATCAACACTAATGAAGTGTAAAAGAGGACTATCATCATTGTAAATACCATGAAAGAAAGAGACAACTGCAATTAGCACATGCGCGAATCGAGGCGACTATCAGTATGAACAGCTGTGCCTACTAAACGTCAGTGCATGTCAGTTATTGAGATACGTAAATTTTGTTTTTCGGGTAGTAAAGTTTTTGTAACACTTCGTAAACATACCACGTTAATTTTTGATAACAGGCAACTTCTAAAAATGCAGGATTCTTAGAGGTAAGAATACAATCAGGTACTGATTTCTATGTATTTGTTTGGCTACAGCGGTTTCTATGCCACTTCCTCTTCTTTTTCTCTTTTTCTTTTCTAACTGTCAATAAATATGATAGTTCTGAATGTTCTGATATGATAACATCTTATAATGTGGCAAACGATGGCAATTCTTGTTGGCAAACAAGGCGCTTTTTAATATAAAATACCCATAAATTTTTCATTTTCTTTTTAAGGAAATATAATTATTATAAATTAGCTCCCCTACTAAACTTGAGGTCTGCATTCAAGTTTTAGTAATTCAATAAGAATTAATAAAGTAATGAGTTAAATATTATTAATTGCGAATGGCTTAAGCTTCTTAATTATTCTTTCTCTAATTTATTCTCATCCGTTTTCATAATCACGACGGTGTCTCCTTTGACCACACAAATATCTTCTTTTTGGTCATCTGCAACAAGATACATAATTTAAAGCAATCATCAAGTCATCATTTTAAGTTTAATAAACGATTAATACATAATTGTTAAGGAAAAATTAAATACTGTACTTTCAAAAAAATAAATACTGTAACCACTCTATCACTAAGGAGCTTAATGTTAAACTTTCCATTTTCTTCATTGTAAATTACACGTGCGAAAAAAAATAAGAAAGTATGTTTGCCGTAAAACTAACCATGCGTTTCTTCTCCATAGAAATTCCAATCTCGAACGGTGCCCTTAGCGAAGATGACGAACACTGTGTTTGCAACAATTTGTATGACCACCACTATGATGAAGACCGTCTGCCACCTGCTTTGATTTCCCTATAAAAAAGAAAAAAACGTTTTTATATCCTTATATAACATTAGATTTATATCGTCTCTCAAATTTAAAAAATAAAACTGTAAATATGAGTAGGCTAGTTATGTCAAAATGAACTCGGGAATTTGTTAAGATGGCTGAAATTAACAAACTTTTATTTAACAAGAAAATATTTGAGAAATAAATTAAGATATATATCATAATAATCAAAAAATATGTTTTCAGCATCATATTTAACAAACCGACAAATGACCAGATGCAGAATTTATAGATAAATATAAGTAATGTTTTAAGTGACGCTGACTGTAAGTATACATTTTTATAACAATAATAGGTATCAATTATCCTATAAAATTTACTAATACAGACAAAACATTACCCACCACATCATCTCTGATAATGCTGGACACGAGGAACGGCACGGAGAGGCCGGACATGTTGCCCAACATGTTGCCCAGCGCCATTATCGGACCAGCGAAGTTTGGTGCTAAATCTATTTGGTTGATCTGAAACAAAGATTTTTGATTAACTGTTACGTGGACTGAATCAACATGTGTCTTTATAACAAAGATAAAAACAACTCTTTGCTGTTCAATGACTTTATCATCATCGCCAATAATATTTGTTACATGAATGTACAAGTTCTTTGTAATTACTTTAAGGACATATGTGTTTCCATCCATATGTGGTTGATATTCCTCCTCACCGCACTTCCCGTTTCGCTTCATCCTTCATATTGCGAACAGCTAAGGAATGGAATTCCCTCCCCGTATCGCTGTTTCCCGATTCGTACAATACTGGGATCTTCAAGGCAAGAGTGAACAGGCATTATTTGAGCTTGCGTGCACCACCTTAGATCTTATCGTTGCTTTTCATCAGGCAAGGTCGATGTCAAACGCACAAAAAAAAGAGGACATAAGGTACGATTTTTGTACATAGTATGTGGTCTTCGTCCTTAGTGGTAGCAGTAAGCAACATACACATGAAGAGAAATACAGAAACACCCAGATCCAGGACATATGACTCGTTCGTCATTCAGATATAGTTACATAATGTCTGATCGATCGAACCCGAAATCCTCTGTATCAGACCGATATTACCACCACTTTGATCGCGGATAATCATACTTGCTGCATGACTACGTCAATTTTAGAAACAAAATATTATTTTTAATTTTAAACAACTTACATGAAATCCAACGTGTGTTCCAGAGTGTAATCCCAAAGATGCTATTAGCGTGATAACGGCGAGAGTAGTATCGTTTATGTAGCTAAAAGCTAACAGGATCAGCCCTGATACCACTAGACCTGCAATATATAAGAGGAATATGAAGATATAATATAAAATGGAATTAACCACATGTTGTATACTTAAGCTATTATTATAAGTATCAAAGTAATGGTAGACTGTTAAGTAGGTCTTTGTATGTTTTATCAACATTAACTAAGCGGTTTCCTACATTAGTGCGTATAAACTAATAGGCTACTTAGGATAGGCTGTTATGATTTTGTTAAATTTGATAAGAGAACGAATACACAAAATTTTAACCGAATAAGTTATTATGTAGTAGGTACTCGTTAAATCGATATTAAGTAATTTGATCAACATACCGATAGTGTTAGCAGTTCTCCTGATATTGACCACAGACATGAGATTTTTGTTCGCTACAAAGTCAGACAAGTAACCGAAAAGCAGGCCAGTGAAATACATTGCTATGTATGGAAGTGATGAATATAACCCATTCTGAAAAAAAAAATGGTTTGATTAATCTGCAGTTTAATAGTTACCAGATGATAACGATATACAAGTTGACTACTAGTTACGACTAACTAATTGAAGCAATCACATATTTCTTTATAATGAATGTCTATCTACATATTATTTGAAATCTACCGATATATGAGCTCACCTTCTTAATATCCAGCCCCAATACTTTATTCATATACAAGGGTATCTGTGTCAAAACCAACAGGTATCCAATGTTGCTGCCGATCTGAGTCGTAATCAGCCCCCAAACCGGACGAGACGTGAGGATATGTTTCCAGGGTGTTTTACGTTTCTGTTGAAGATTGCAATAATAAGATACTTAATAATGAATATATAACGTAAATATCTTTTAAAAATAAACAACAAACAAACAATGCTAAAGCTAAGACGAATTGAGCTAATTTTAAGATTATGTTTAAGTAAACCATCAAGACCTTGAGACATTATATTATTCATAGACGTTGTTTTAGCATGCCATGATTTAGCTACTAAAATAATTCTGCCTTATAACAGCAGTATTAAGCGCTATTGTGTTTTAGTTTGAAGGTGAGGGAGACATACTTATTCGAGGCATTCCAACTTAGTCCTCAGGGGTCGCAACGCAATTGTAGCCAACTTCAGGTAAGACTCTGTTCTTATCTGGCGTTGATAACTAATGTCCATAGGCAGCAGTGGCCGCTTAGTATCAGGTAGACTGCATAGTCTTTTTCTACTGCCATGTCATAAAAAAACAAATTGAATATAACATCTCAGAAAACTTTGCTCTAGAAGTAACGCACCTTAGGGATCAAATCAACGCTGCCATCTTTGGTAATAAATTCAAACTCCTCGGCGCTGATACTTGGATGCTCGTGAGGAGACGCTGCTCCTAGCCAGCTGAAGAGACAGAAGCAGACTAAGCTCGCAAGGCCCAAAGACCAGAAGGTGGCTGGCCATCTAAAGACAGAACTACCCGCGAAGACCCCAGATAGTTGAAATGCTAATATGGTGCCAAACTGAGAACCTGGAAACAAAAATGACCTGAAGTTGTCATGTTGATATTTTAAAATAATAATAGACTACCAGGCCTAAAAAATAAAAATTCTTATAAGTTTTATTATCTATATGATGATGATCTGTAAACATAGTGTCCAATATGTGACCTCTCGCTACTCGTCAAGAGATGGCGCCACTAGTATTATGAATCACACATTCGAAACAATTTCAATATCATGCATATCATGCATATATATAAGCTCCCAACTAAGACAGTCAGAGTACGGCCGCTTCCCAGGCATGGTCTGCTAGCCTGGCGAGAGAACTCCCTTCGCCAAAAATGTATATGATCTGCCAGAACCCCATAAAATTGCAAAATAATAAAGAATTGACACCGTAAATGCACAATCAAATAGAAAAATTAAAATCTTATTCCATTATTAATATCATGAATGTTTTTGTAGCACTATCTTCACTTTAAGTAGCATTAAGTAGTAAATTGTGGTTATGAACTTCTATATAGGAAGCCCTTGGTATCCCATTGTTATCCTTAGCCATTCATTTACCGTAAACCTCAACATAAGTTGTTCTGTGCTTTAAGCTTCTTGGGTGTAAGTATTATACTTAATACGAATAGCACTGGATACGATGACATATCAACCAAAGTAATAAAATACGTAAACGACATAATTGCCCCTATACT